>ML834570.1:56496-71211 GCA_009831015.1 Picea engelmannii | reverse complement strand
ACTTGTTAAGAGCTCAACATGTCACTTGCGTGAATTGAACCTGGGTGGGGAGGATATATAGTAGGTCCTCCCCAACCACCCAAGATAAACCCAATTGAATCATCGATAACCCTATGTGAAACTAAGTTCCTATTGTTCCTTAACATATGTGGTCAAGTTACTTGGTAGGGAGTTTTTTTATTTTTCCCACATTCATTATGTGAAGTGGTCTTCTCACTATTGAGCCTTGTATATTTAGGGGCCTTGAGGTCTTTATTCATTCATTGTTATGGATCATAAATGAAATCAAGTGTGTCTTTGATGGACCTCTATGCTTGGGGAGTCTTCACATCTTATTTTAAGAATTTTTGGAGATTAAAGAAGTGATTTGTATTTAATAGTGGATGTTTCCATTGTGCATTGTAGGGGTTTTACCACTATAAATATTTGTGCTCTTGTCTCTTTTATTGTAATCTCTTGATTAGTTTATGTTAATCATGCATACTCATAATAGATTAGACAATTGGTGATCCTTTTTCTCTTTGTTTTCTAACATGGTATGAAAGTATGTTTTTTTGTTTGTTTGTTTATTGAGAACACAAATAAAAGGAGGGGTTTGAACAGAACATAAACACCAACAAAAAAACCTATAGTGAAAAGAGAAAAAACAACTCTAAATAAGTGCACCAGGGTTGAACCAAAATTGTACTAGAGAGAGAAAGATGTCATAGCATGAGTGCACTATACAAGGGATGCACAAATGCACATAAAAAAGAAAATATGCCAACAAAAATAGAATGCCAAAGATTTAGTGCATGTAGGCTTAAAATACTTGTATAAGAGAGACTTAGCTCAATGATAAAAAAAAACATGTGTTGGCACTAGGATGAAGTGGAAAGAAGGACGATTGTGGGAAAGAAATCGTGCAGAAACGGAAGTAACAACTGGAGAAATAACAACATGCGCACATGCAAGAAAGCGTGCACAAGGAAAGCGACAACTGGAGGAAGAACAACACACCGCATGGGAGGAAGACCTAACATCGGTAGGGTTAGGGTTTTTGTAATGCTTGATAAATGGATGAAGAGCCCACAATGTATAAATATAGATACGTAGGTATCAAGTAGAGGTTGCCTTCTGGTTTACCAGAAGGGCCGATAGTTTTAGAGGTTTTGTTGGAAACCTGAATGACATGAACCCTGGGTCAATAACTCAGAGAGAAGAAGAGAGCAGTTAATACCAACAAATGGTTCCGTTGCTGTGTTAAGAGGAACAAGAGAGGATTGAGTAGGCGAGATTTGAGTGAACAAGAAATAAATGAGCAAACCAAAAGAACAATGAGCCATTAGAAGGGAATGTTGAGACCTTGGAACCCCACGAAAGCAGAAATCGAAGGCTAGTTGAGAACCAAAGAGCTAGAGTTTTCCCATAAATAAAATAGAAACCCTAGCATCACACCTTGCAAATATTTGGATAAATATGTATTTACGGATTTACACGAAGTCTTTTTCTGTGATTTTCCCCACCTACTGTAGGAGTGGATACTAAGGTTGAAATATAACCACACGATGAACCGGATCCGACAGCTAGATTGAACCCAAGTACAGGTTGAGCAGTTACAGCAGGTGAACAACAAATTCACCTGAGCAGTTGACTTTTGGCTTGACAGTATTGTGGCAGGCTTCATCACAGAGTTTGCAGTCGACATAGAGAAGTCATACAACGCAACAGAGAAAGAATTTCTACATGGACCTCGAGGAAGGTACATTCGATCAAGGTATACTTCTATTAAAATATTGCTATATAAAAAAGGTGTAATGACAATGGAATTAGATAGCTAGACTTCCCTGCGTGCATGGGGGAAGGGGGGAGCACTGATAGAGAGAGGATAAATGGAAGAAGGCCAGGATAAAGGCAAGAAGGAGGAACTCTTGGACCCAATCTTGATGGATGATGACCAGCTTCAGTGGATCTTGGCATCATCAGGAACGATGCGTAGCGGAGTACCCTACCAATATAAGGTGAATACCAAGAAGAGAGCCGTAGCCGCGAGGGAGGGCTTGGAAAGCGACGAGGAAGAGGTAGAGGATCTCTGGGCTATGGAGTAGATTGAGGAAATCCTGTGCGCAACTTATGAGAGGAAAAAAATAGGCCCAAGAATGGGAGGAGAAGGCAACCACCCTATCCATATTAATGTCAGTGTGGAACCCATAAACCCATGTGCGACTAATACACCAAAGAGAACACCACTATTTAGACAACCAAAGTTTGGAGGGAGTCCGACAATACGAAGTACATCTACCGTAGGAGAAACAACTAGAAAAGCCAGTTCAGGAAATATTAGTCAAGTATCTACACCACGTGATAGAGGTAGCAGTTCAGTATTTAGAATGGCGGGACATGATCCCACTATCAGATTACCATAATTTCGAGGAGAAGCAACATAAGATCCTGAGAAGCACTTGTTCATTTCCGCAAATATCTGGGAGGAAAAACAGATCACTGATGAAGACACCAAAATCACGCAGTTAGTGATCACGCTAAGAGACTGCGCACTAGACTGGTACATGAGTCTAGACACAAACAATGCCCTTGGGATGACGAGGACACTGTCAGACATTAAGAAGCTACTGATTAATAAGTTCCAGAATCCGAGCTCAGAGGATCAGTACATGAACGAGATGTTTGAGATAAGCCAGAAACCAGGAGAGTTTGTATGGGAGATTGATCAGAGATTCAAGCAACTGAAGGGAAAACTAAAATACCTTATGACTGAGATGCAACATCGACACCTGTTTGTCAACTCACTACCGCCACATCTAAAATATCCCTTACGACAACAAAATTTTCAGACGTAGGCAGAGGCTCTGTAGGCAACCTTGCAACTGAAAGAGAACCAGTACCAACAGACAGACCCAACTATCGAGGAATTGAAGGAGGATTTGAAGAATCTAACATTTCAGTTTAACCAAAATAAGAACAAGTACAAATGAGAAGCCGTTTGGTGCACCACATGCAGAATGGAAGGACACCACAAGAACGAATGCCCAACATTCACATAGTAAATGGAAACATGTATGCCAAACCCACTACCAAAGGGAGGATTATGGTGCGAAGTATGAAAGAAACCGGGTCACGACCCTTACCACTGCATGATGATGCAGAAATACTAGACAGTTCCAAAGAATTCATATTGCACCTTTTGTAAGTCAGTGGGCCATGATGACAAAGATTGTAGAACTATGGAGCTGATGCAGGAAAGAACATCAGATGCATATAGAGTACATGCCAAAATGATGACTGGGCAAGCAACGCACCAGTTCAACCAAGCCCCAACCCCATACAACACTGCGCAGTAGCAGTATAATACTGCGCAACAACCCTACAACAACGTGCAACCACAGTACAAACCGACACAACCCCAATACAATACCACACAATATAATCAGACACCACAATATAACACACTGAGAGGTGATCGCACAATCTACAGAGGAAAAGTATGAGCCAGAGGAGGTTTTAGACATGGCAGAGGACCAATCACATGTCACAATTGTTAGCAACCAGGACATTATGCACGAGAATTTCCACTGCCGCCAACGACTTGTATGTATTGTCGTGCATCAGATCACGAGATAGAGGAATGTCCGACACTATTATTAAAGATCCAAGAGAAGAGGAACTAGAACAATCATAATGTTCAATGGATTTCAGCTGAAGCAAGGGACGATAGACGAAACATCAACATAGTCACTCGTGGAGGAATGAAAATAGGAAATGACGCAGTTCGACAGGAACCAACACAAAACCAATGGATAAAGAAGAACACTGAACCAAGGAAACAGTTCGACTCACCCAAAGAAAAGGAGACTTTTAAGGAAGCCAGACAAGAATTTCAGAAGGTGGATGCAGTGTCGACTTCGACTGCGCAACTAGTCAAGGAAGCCCCAGAATAAAAAATGCCACCATCATTGGATCATACCAACGGAATGAAACCCAAGGGATAAGTAAGTACTATCAAAGAATTTTTGCAATCATGCATAAAAGTATTAAGTGACCCTTCATCTGTGAAAATATTGCAAAACATACTAGAGAAATGTAGCAGTGAGATGAAAGAAAATCTCCAACCAAAAACTGTCAATCACCTACACACCCGAAGAAGAACAAGTAGGGAATTTAGACTAAATGCTAACATTGGGGATTTCAACATGGGAGACATTATACTAGACCTAGGATCCGAAGTGAATGTGCTACCCAAGAAGACCTGACAATGCATGGGAGATCCAACATTGGGATACTCAAATGTCCAATTAAAACTAGCTAACCAACATAGAGTCCTAGCAATAGGTAGACTGAAAGGAGTAACAGTAGATCTTGATGGGGTGCATACTAAAGAAGACTTTGAAGTCATCAAAATAGTAGATGGCACAACACTGTACTCGGAACTACTTGGTCTGGATTGGGCGTTTGACAACTAGGCCATAATTAACTTAAAACCAAGAAAAATGACATTTGAATCTAGAGATTACAGGGTCATAGCACCACTTGACCCATCAGAAGGGGAGAGGTTCATAGAACCCACTTTCCTGGACTTAGAGGAGATCACCCAGTTGTACAGAATAACTGCGCGTGATGAGGATTACGTAAACCCAACTGCAAACGGGGTACTCAGTTGGCGGAGCATTACTTCATGCGCAATAGATTCAGACACTAGGTTAGAAAAATGGCAGTAGAGACTACACAAAGTATCCATGATAATATGGGCAAGAATAGATCGCGCAGTATGGTGGATAAGCATAGAAATCAGAGATCCACCCAGTTTCCACAGACTAAATGATTTGGAAACATTCTTGAAACAATATGAAGACGAAGTATTAGAGAACCAGAGGCTACGAGCATTGGATTTAGCACTCAAAACCACACCCGCAAGATGGTGGGGTGCACACAAGGAGAATATCACAGATTGGTATCAATGTAAGCAGTTACTACGCATAAGGTTCGGTGCAAAACAGAAAAAACAACAAACAACAGAACTACGGTGGACACAGAGCACCATCAGAGCACTTGGAGGCGTGTAGAATGCTATAGAAAATGACACCACATGAGGAATGGCCTCATCAATTCATACATACTTTAGAGGGCATACCAACGAACTGGTACACAGACCAGGAATTGCACAAAGGAACTACAACATGGCGAATATTGCAGCAGAACTTTGCAGTCACTTTCTCATTCGACCATGAGAACCCCAACATAGATGCATCCCTTAAGCGGATAAGAGGAGTAACATTCATCAAAGAACCAGAAATAGAAACTATTACAAAAGAACAACAATGGAATAAGCAGACAATCAAGGAACTACTATCATGTTACCATATACAGGAGGAAGCACCAAACGAAGATGACCTGCACGATATTTAGATTGAAGAAGTAGAAGGCAAAAGAGATGTGGAGGGACCACCCACAGAATCCAAAGTGATTTCCGCGCCAATCAAGGTAAAGAAAGTTAACATCAGAACAGTTGAACATCCCAAAATGACCAACATTGGAGACTACTGGGATGAGCCAACAGTAGAAAGCATCACAAAGTTGTTGCGCGAATACAACGACTTGTTCCCTACTACATTTACATAGATGAAGGGTATAGCAGGAGAAATGGGAGAGATGAAGATACCACTCAGACCTGAAGTGAGACCGATTAGACAGTGACCATATAGATTGAACCCCATATATAAATAGAAAGTTAAGGAGGAGATTGACTGGATGCTTGAAGCTGGCATAATCGAACCAGTCGAGGAATCAGAATGGATAAGACCGATGGTAGTACAGGACAAGAAACAAGGAAGAGGGATCAGGATATGTGTCAAATTGAGGAAGTTGAACAATGCATGCCTACACAACCCATTACCTACACCATTTACGGATGAAGTATTAGAGAATGTGGGGGGACACGAAGCTTACTCATTCATTGATGGATTCTCAGGCTACCATCAGATTAAGATAACACAGGAGGACAGACACAAGATCACGTTCATGATGGAATGAGGATCTTATCAGTACACAGTCATGCCATTTGGACTAAATAATGCACCCACCATATTCTCTAGAGTGGTTATTGCAACATTTAAAGAATTCATCAATTAGTTTCTCTAAGTATACCTGGATGATTGGACAATTTACAGTCTGTTGAAACACCATGTGGAAGTGTTATGACTAATGTTGGAACGATGCAGACAGTGCTAGATATCACTGAATATCAAGAAATTCATATTTGGGACATCGTTTTGGATACTATTGGGCCACATAGTATGCAAACAAGGCTTACTAGTGGATCTGACGAAGATCACAGTCATTGTGAACTTACTGACACCAAAAATAGTCCATCAGTTAAGAGCAACGTTAGGACACATCAGATACTATAGGAAATTCATCAAAGGATATGCGCAGATCACAACACCAATGGAAAAACTGCTAAGGAAAGATACAAAATATCAATGGAATGATGCATGTCAACATGGTCTAGACACTTTGAAGGAAAAGATGGTTACCACACCAATTTTAGTATTTCCAGACTGGGAAAAGACATTCCATGTGCATGTAGATGCATCAATGATAGCACTTGGAGCTATCTTAGTGCAACCAGAAGCAGGAGACTTGGATCACCCAATAACGTTCGCAAGCAGAAAACTATCAGACTCAGAGCATAATTATAACACGACGGAAAGAGAAGGCCTAGCTATGGTTTACGCACTACAGAAGTTCATACATTACCTATTAGGAAAACATTTTAAGATGTTTACAAATCACTCAACCCTGAAATACCTAGTCAACAAGCCAGTGTTGGGAGGGAGAATTTGTCGATGGTTATTGTTATTTCAAGAATTTGATTTTGAAGTAATAGTCAAACCAGGAAAACTGAATGCAGGTCTTGACCACCTATCACGGGTCACAAATGGAGAAGAAACCATGAACTTAGAAGACAACTTTCTAGATGCACATTTATTCTTAGTACAGATTGCTGATGAATACTTCACAGAGATCATACAATTCTTGAGCATAGGTACCGTGCTGCAAGAATATACCACTACGTAGAAGAAGAAACTCGTAGTCCGTGCAACTGACTATCAACTGATCACAGGACATCTATACAAGATGGGTGCAGATAGCATTTTATGAAGGTACATGTTAGAGAACGAATGACCAAGAATTTTAGCAGAAGCCCATGAGGGAATGGCAGGAGGGAATTATGTAGGAAAAGCTACCATGCAGAAGGTACTCCACGCAGGATTATGGTGGCCAACGATCCACAGAGACTCGAAAGAGTACTGTCAGAGATGCGATGTTTGTCAGAGGGTAGGAAAACCCAACATAAGGGACGAGATGCCATTATGATTGCAAGTGACATTACATGCATTTGATAAATGGGCAATAGACTTTGTGGGACCAATTAACCCACCATCCAAAAGAACAGGGGCAAGATACATCATCATCGCAACAAAATACCTAACAAGATGGGCGAAAGCCGCACCAGTAAAAGACTGCAGCGCAAAGACAACTGCACACTTCTTATTTGACCAAGTAATTACTAGGTTTGTGTGCCCAAGAGTTTTGATGAGAGACCAAGGCACGCACTTCATAAACAACACCATCCACGCGATGCTCGAAGAGTTTGAAGTTCATCATCAGAAGAGCACACCATATCATCCATAGGAAAACAACACAGTAGAAGCCTTCAACAAAATTCTCGAGGATGCACTAACAAAGATCTGTAATGTCAACAGAGATGACTGGGACCTCAAAGTACCAACAATATTATGGGTGTATAGGATGACATGCAAAAAGTTGACAGGGAACACACCATTCAATCTAGTCTATGGCCAAGAAGCAATAGTGCCATTAGAATTTTTAGTACCCAGCTTACACGTAGCCTCTATCACACAAATGACAGAATGAGGTGCAATACAGGAAAGACCGAATCAACTATTGTCAATGGAGGAAGACCTAATCCTGGCAGGATTCCATCAACAAGTACAAAAGGCCAAAGACAAATCTTGGCATGATCGACACATCAAGAAGAAGACGTTCAAGGAAGGAGACCTAGTATTTCTCTATGACAACAAATCATTTCAGCACCTAGGAAAGATGAGAATGCATTGGTTAGGACCATATGAGGTAAAATCTATAACAAATGAAGGAGCTATACATATAAGATATTTAGAAGGTGCAGACCTCATAGGAATGATCAACAAGAGCCAACTGAAGCTGTACAAGGACAGTCGACCACCCACCATGCAGTAAAAAAAATAAAAAAAATAAAATAAAATCAAAAATCAAAATAGAGAACAAAAAGAGGAAACAAAACTAAAAATCCCAAAGAACGCCAGAGATAGAAAGGCTGCATAAAATTTGAAACACAAATTCAGAAAAGGCAAAGACAATGGTTACATACCAAAGAAAAACGAGCGGGAAATGTAAAGTCGGCAAAAGTAGTATGGCAAGACAACACTAAGCGAAATTAAAGCACAACAAGGATTGATGGAACCTCACATTAAACACGCCAACTGGAAATGGAAAAGTAAGCTCAATGGAAAGTATGAAACTTCCGTAGATGCATTACACCCACAATTATGGTGCATTAATCGCATCATGGAGGAAGCGTCCTCGACAAGCTTCATGACAAGTCCATACAACACGCGAGCACATAAGCAACTAGTCTATTCGCGAAAGGAGAAAAAAGAAAGAGCCACAATAGCCAAAATGAATAGAGAGAGACCACAGAGCTCACAAAAGTCATTCAAACTTAGCAAATGTTCGAAAGTCACCACTATGGCACCACCGAATCCCACAAAACCAAGCCATATAGCCAGACCGACCAGGGTTCAAACTAGGTCACGGGGACCGCTGGAAGAAAACGAGAAGCAACAGTCGGAGATTGTTGATATCGATGAGATCCCATCCCCATAAATGATACTGGTGAACTCTACATCGATACTGGAGGAGATTCAACAACCACATGCAGAGGCCATGAAAGAGATACGCCAACAACGGTGCAAGAGCCTCAAGACAAGGAAGGAAAAACCCAACGGGAAGTGCAACCATAAATCATTGAAGTAGTTGTGGAAGTTAACGGAACGACACATAATCTGGGAGCAACAGTGAAATTAGATGAGTCATAGATACCCAACGAGATATCTATTACTGAAATCTGGGCTATAGGCTAGGCATAAGAGGGAGAATGGAATCATATTTGAAGCATACCTACGGGACATACAAGAAGCTATCAACCGAGCATGGAGGATAACATGAGAGGCTGTTGCGCGATATGGGGATATTGCTAACTTCTGGGCTACACGTCAAGCCATGTGGATACAACCAAGGTAGGATCCAGATAAATAATGATTATGGATGTGCTACTGCATCACAGAGGGTGACATTGACATGGTCATCAATGAATGGCCCAATGAATGGAGAATCCCATCCATTCTCTGGGAAGTACCAGAAAGAACAATAGAAGGAGAGGCAACGCAGGCAGAAACACAGCCTTCACAAATCCCAGTGCCCAAGAAACCAAGGACGGGCCAAAACAAGACGACTCAGGCAGACAAGGGGTCGAAGTAGATAGGAGCCCAAAAGGGGCAGAAAGCAACCAACGAACAACCGAAACAAGTTAAGGGAGCGCAGGAGACCGCCCCAAATCCCAGCACACAGAAACCAGGGGGAACAAAAAGACCAACTGTGTAGACAATAGGCACATGAAAGAAATCAAAGGCGCAACGAGAATCACCGGACTATACTATCATGAAGGACGATGGAGAAATGATCGCCAAAATGGTCCAGGACTCTCTAACAAAAGACTTCGATCACGCAACACATCACAGGGATAAACTGCATAAAGCGCTGACAGAAATGGGACAACTCCTCAGGAAACTCGGGGAGGCCCAGAGAGAAAGTAGCAGTAGAGGCATAGGGCTGTCGACAACACATACCAATGAAATAATGGAGGTAGAATAACGAGACCCAGTCCTTCTAATGCCACACACACACACACAAATGTCTACATAAAACCTAGCATGCTGAGAATGGATAGAATCGTGGGACAGACACCACTGAAGGATTTGGACCACATCCAATTGGTCTTGACAAGAATGCCATCAAGGTCACTATACAAATTGTAGGTTAGCATCGACCACAAAATGTAGTCTAGGGCGCATAAAAACTTAGTCGAGCTACAACAAGCAACAAAGAAGCAAGAAATGCTGGAAAATGATTGTGAGCAGGCCAAATCTGAAACTCAAGGGAAGAAAGAATGCAGGAACGAACTAGAACGAAGAGTGGGAGAAATTTTTGGGAAACTTCCAAGCACTGCGCAAGGAAATGAACTCCCAACCGCAGAAAAGATTGACCAGATTGTGCAGGCAATTGATTGATATCAGAAGGAGATCGAGGGTCTCCGAGAACAACTCACACCAACAAATCCACTGGAAGTAAAGGAGCAAAGGAAGCAAGAAGCAACGACGCAACTGCAGGAGATAGAGTAGCAGGTTAGCACAACAACAAAATTGTTCGATAAAGTAGCGCAAATTTGGACAAGGCTGACAGAGGATCCGCAGGTCCAACACTGGGACAAGGAAGAGGAAAGGATCAATGCAACAATCCAAGAACTCAAATAGAGGAAAAATAACATACCAATCCCAAAGCGCATCAAGGGGACACAAGAGCTGAAGAATATGTAGGCATAACTTGTCACAGCGCAAATGCACAAACAGGAGTGTCAGGCTCAAATAGAACCACTGCAGGAATGGGTAGCAGAAGTACTCGCACAGGCAGAAGGAGCTAGAACACATATATCATAGACACAGGAAGAATGTGTAGGATTACTAAGCGAGGAATTGGTAGTTCAGGTAGTGGATACTGTTAAGGAGAAGACCGCACATACACTAACAAAAGAAATAGAGCTGAAGGAAAAGTTCCAGACGATCACCGAGGAGATCGAGGCAGCTCAAAACGATTAGGTGACTCGGGACGAGTCAAATGTCAGTGTTGGGGGCATGTTGGCACCAGGACGAAGTGGAAAGAAGGACAATCATGGGAAATAAAGCGTGCAGAAATGAAAGTAACAAATGAAGAAAGAACAACATACACACATGCAAGAAAGCATGCACAAGGAAAGTGACAATTGGAGGAATAATAGAATGCGTGCATGGGAGGAAGACCTAAGGTCGATAGGGTTAGGGTTTTTGTAATGCTTGGTAAATGGCTGAAGAGCCCGAAATGTATAAATATAAATACATAGGTATCATGTAGAGGTTTGACTGTTTTGTGTTGAAAAGTTGTGTATTAGCTTGGGGTGTTAGTATTGTTATCCCATCTTTTATTGTAGTTACGCATGAGCGGATGCGGTATGCGATATTGACTGTTATGTACCATTTTTGTAAGATGTTGAGCTAGAAATGAGGAGAGAAGGTAGATCTGAGGATTAGTTCGTAGGCTGTAGAGCATGATGCGATCTAGTTTGCCTTATATAGATCTTACCCATAAGAGGGGAATTGTAAGCACGCGACGCCGAAAATGCAGAACTGCCATAATAAAAGAGCCAAGAGCCAAATATTTGTGGACGTAGCCCAGGAGGGGGTGAACCATGGTAATGACTGTGTAATGTGATGAATGTATGCATCTCTTTACTTTATTTTAGCAGGTTATTTTTATGCTTAATAAATGAATTCATATATTGTTATGGAACACGAATATGCTGCTTGGGAAGTAAACTGTGTAATGGGAATGTGTACCCATGAGGAATAGGTAGATTACCCTCATATTTCATAGTGCATGGATCTGGTTAATAAACCCCTATCTCATACTCAATCCTAGGTTGTAAACACCTGAGTCTTACAACCACCCATTTAAAGCTATCTCGGGTGAGACTGTGCAGTGCATTCTATGTACTATGTTGCCTTCTGGTTTACCAGAAGGGCCGATACTTTTAGAGGCTTTGTTGGAAATCCGAATGACATGAACCCTGGGTCAATAACTCAGAGAGAATAATAGAGCAGTTAAGACCAACAACATGATTTAAAAATGAGGTTTGTGTTGTGTATTTATATACATTTCAAGTAGGGTGTCATCCCAAGAGGGGTTATGGGTCCACATAAGTGGGGTGTGCTCCCCAAGAGGGTTATTTAACTTACATATCAAAGTTGACTAGGTCGACCTTAATCATAACTTATTATTACAATAAATAATGGCCTTAGCCACAATGATTGTTAAACCAAATGTATTGATGACACAAAGTGAGATGGTCATGTCTACATGTGAATACTACACCATTCTCAACATTTTTAACATGGTATTAGAGCTACCAATATAGTCTCATTGGCTCACACTTTCGAGGTGCCACAACTTTGGCGTGGAAGTATTTCGAGTCCTTTCATGGTTTGTAGGTGATTGCTAATCCTTTTTCTTTTTATTTTCTAAGATTGTATTGAGTATGTTTTTCTAACATGGTTTTACAACTATTGATATAGTCTCATTGGATTACTCTTTTGGTGTGCCAAAAACTTTGGCATGGAAGTATTTAGTGTCCTTTATGGGTTTGAATCTACCCTTAGGAGATATTGTTCTTCCAAAGAAGGTTAATCTCATAAATGTTCAACAAAGTTTTAAGGGTTTGGCACCATTTTTGTAAATATTCAAGGGTTTTGGACTATTTGTGTTCTATCGACTCTCTACAATAAATATTTTCTCTCTTTTTGAGTTTACAGGTTCTATCTTGCATTAGAAAAATTGTGTTGGCTCTAGTAGAGAATAATGAAATGGTGTTTAAAACTTCACACACACTACGAGGAAAAAACCAATAAGTGGATGCTTTTAGTGTTACAAGATTGGGCAAAATTCTCAAAAAGACCTCCAAAAAAACCTTTACAAACGATAGCAAATTATTTAGAGGATGTTCACTATAACTAAAAATTATGGGTGGTCGAAGATTTTGTTTTTGCAGTGCACTTAAAACAATAAGTTTCATTGGTGCACAACACCAATGCACGTTATATATTTGAAAGCACTGACACTCCAAGGACATAACAACATTAGTGTTTTAAGGCCATTTGAACACTGGTGCTCCAATACCAAAGTGGAGCATCAATATTTCCATACCAAAGAGAAGCGTTGATGTTTCCATATGTTATGATCCAACACCTTAAAAATGATAAAACGTTAATAATTACAGTCCACTTCGAGGGGGAAACCTCTTTTACAATATATCCACTTTAGAATACAACATGAGATTAGATAAGATGATCCTAATACTATATATCCTTGATATATATATATATATATATATATATAGGAGACAAAGGGGTACAATTATGATGAAAGGGTTCAATGAAGGGTTCTATCCGACCTACACATATAACACTAGAAATGTAATAATTCAACATCTAGGGCTTAATAAGGGGTTTTATACATAACATGGGATTTTTCTAGGAATTAACATGCCCCTCCCCTTCAAACAAGTGTTTTCCTCAACACTTGACTAACCATGTGTGGTTCTTGCACAAAGAACTAATCTTCCCATGTTGCCTCTTCCACTAGTAGGTTCTTCCATTTGACGAGGTACTCTTTAATTGCTTTATTTCTCAACTGCTTAATTTTTGTTTCAAGGGATTTTTTTTTCTCTAGTATGATTTTCCCTTCTTCATTGATCTCTAGTAAAACAATTAGGACTGGGATCTTGTTTCCGATGACCTTCTTTAAGCAAGAAACATGGAATACTGGATGTACATGTGAATATGGAGGCAACTCCAATTTGTAAGCCCTACTTCCAACCCTTTGCAAAACCTTGTAAGGTCCATAATATTTGGGTGCTAATTTATTTTCCTTCTTTTGTTGCTTGAGGGAAATCTGTTTGTATGGTTATATCCTTAGAAATACCCAATCCCCCACTTAAAATTCCCTTTCACTGTGATGTTGATATGCTTGTTGTTTCATCCTATTTTGTGCCATAACCAAGTTGTCTTTCAATAGTTTGAGGACCTCTTGTCGGTTCCCTATGTGGTCCTCAACTACTTGAACCTTTGTATTCCGTTTCAAGGGTGTTGTGATGGATGGAGGATGATATCCATAAAGTTCCATAAATGGGGACATTTTTTTATCAAGTATGGAAGGGTTTGTTGTACCACCATTCTGCCAATGGAAACCACTTGACCCATTATGTCTGTTTATCGGATGCAAAGCAACAAAGATAGCCTTCTAGACATTTATTCACAATCTCAGTTTTCCCATCATATTGAGGGTGGTAAGATGAGCCGTGAGCCAATTGAGTACTGAAACAATAAAATAATTTAGTCCAAAAATATCCCGTGAAAATTGGATCTCTACCACTTACAATAATCTTGGGGACTCCATGTAGCTTTTGAATTGTTTCCATGAATGTTGCGACTATTGTACTTTCTTTAAAAGGATGATAAAGAGAGAAAAAATGGGCATACTTTGTTAGTTGATCCACTACTACCATGATGACAGTCTTTCCTTCGGATTTGGGTAAACATGTAATAAAATCCATTGAAACTTCTTCCCAATGTTCAATTAGTATAACTATTGGTTGTAGGATACCTGGAGTCTTAAGTGTCTCTCCCTTATTCTGTTGACAGACCAAACATTCACACACAAAATTTTGAACATCATTTTTAAGACCTTCCTAGAAAAAATCCTTCTTGATCCCGTGGTATATTTTTAAGAATC
>ML834570.1:42519-56396 GCA_009831015.1 Picea engelmannii | reverse complement strand
TGTTTGGATATGTCACTAAATTGGGTGATATAGTATGATTACATAGCTTCATTTAATATATGTTCATTTAATTAAAAAAAAACATATGAAACATGACCCATAGTTTAACCAATGTTTGGCATAATGTATTTCATTATAGTTAATTATGGAAGTTGTTGAATATATATAAAGAGTAGTCTTGAAAGACCACTATTTTCATAGTGTTGTTGTCTTTGTAGCTATTTTAACTCCTTTGCAAATTACTTTTTCCCATTTCATGATTTATTTTCTAGAAACAAATTATTTTCCATTTTTGCTACAAAATTAGAAGTACTTTTATACTAAAAATTGAAAGTTGTCTCAATGCAATCCACAAAAAGTATTTGGTAAGGTGCATTGATTAATGAAGTATAGACAAATCCTCATGGTCTTGTCGCCCTTAGAAGATGTTTGTAAAATGAGTTCAATATAGTTTCACATGATATATAATATTTAAAAATTAATCTTGGCTAGTTTACCTCCTTTGCAAAAAAAAAAATTACCATTTCATGATTTATTTTCTAGAGACAAATTCTTTTCCATTTTTGTTACAAAATTAGAAGTACTTTTATACTGAAAATTGAAATTTGTCTCAATGCAAGCCACAAAAGGTAGTTGGTACAAAATTAGAAGTATTTTTATACTAAAAATTGAAAGTTGTATCAATGAGTTCAATATAGTTGCACATATAAAATATGTTTGTAAAATGAGTTCAATATAGTTGCACGTGATATATAATATTTCAAAATTAATCTTGGCTAGTTTACCTCCTTTGCAAGTTATTTTTTACCATTTCATGATTTATTTTCTAGAGACAAATTCTTTTCCATTTTTGCTACAAAATTAGAAGTACTTTTATACTGAAAATTGAAAGTTGTCTCAATGCAAGACACAAAGGTAGTTGGTACAAAATTAGAAGTACTTTTATACTGAAAATTGAAAGTTGTCTCAATGCAAGACACAAAGGGTAGTTGGTAAGGTGCATTGATTAATGAAGTATAGACAAATCATCATGGTCGTGTCACCCTTCAAAGATGTTTGTAAAATGAATCAATATAGTTGCACATGATATATGATATTTCAAAATTAATCTTGACACTTTAGATCTCATATATTTCAAAATTATATAATATTTCCAAATTAAACCCTTTAATTTATATTGAAATAAATCAGTTTTAATTTCAGCACACTATCATAGAACATAAACTATCATTTCACCATCATAAACAATATAAGAGAAATCAAAGATCAAACAATAAATTGATATTGAGTTCAATATATATATATATATTTGAAAGTTTGCATAGTTGCTACACAGCCAAATACATAGGTTCCAATGGCATTTTAGGCTAATAACAAAAACTGAGAGGAAATTAACATTTAAATCCAAAATTCAACTCTAAGTCATCGCTGAGATAGATCTCTCCATACCTGGAAAAAAAAATTCTCAAATTTAAAATTTAAACATTTTAAATAAAATATATCTACAAATTTCAAATAAAATGTACACATACCATTTTAGATAAATAAAACAAACTGTGATTAAAGAAAAATTGACATACCAAAGGTGTTGAAGTTTCATCTTCAAACATCCATGCTCTTTTTCCACCAAGAATATAAACATCACTGTAACAATAAAAAGAAAAACCAATAACACATATTAGCATATACTTTATTAGCAAATATTTTAAAGATATTTAACTTTATTAAATAAGCAATGAGAAACAGTAGCATACCCAAGCAGATCATCAAGAATAACATAACCATGTGAGCAGGAATAACATACCCAACCGGAGTTCCACAGATCTAAGATTATTGTTGTCTTTTTATTATACTTTTTTGGCATTTTTTTTAAACTAAACTTACATCACGAAGTTCCCAAATTTCCAAAATAGTTACTCTCCATATTAAGTCATTCTTTGCTTAAATCTTTAATTTTGTTTTATAACCAAATGCTCTTTCAAAATTGCCTACATAATCTAAACAAAGTAAGATCATAGATCTAGCATATTTTTAAAGAGAAAAATTGTGTGTTTGGTAACCAATTTTAGTGTTCAGAGTTAGATAATACCCTGAAAATGAATTCACTTGTGTATGTTGAAAGTTCACAAATCTCTATATTAAGCCATTCTTCCAGGAAAATACTTGTCTCCTCTTTCTACGGTGGAATAGATGTTCTCATATAATCAAATGCTCTTTCAAATTAAAGGACTCACAAATCTCAATATTAATCCATTCTTCCAAGAAAATACTTATATCTATGAAAGTTTACAAATATCCATATTAAAAGTCATTCTTTCAAGAAAATACTTATCTTCTCTTTCTGTGGTGGAATAGATGTTCTCATATAATCTTTCATGTACATGCACAAAACAAAAATCTGCACATATATTAAGTCATTCTTCAAAAACCATAAATCTTTCATCTTTCTACATGGGATGTATTCATATTACATATAATCAAATGCTCTTTGAAATATGCCTGCATCATGATCTAAACTTAAGTGAGATCATGCACGTACATAGTTTATTTGTAAATCTACAAATGTTGGTTTGTGGTTAGTAAACAATTAGTTAAGAGTTTGACAATACCCCAAGAAGGAATTCACTTCATTGTATTCAGAAAACACAAATGTCTATATTATGTCATTCTTGGACAAGAAGGAAAGGAATGAAATCAAAGAAAAAATAGAATCTTCCCCTTTTCTAATGTGGAATAGAGTATGTTCTCATATAATCAAATGCTCAAGTTCAAAATTGTTTTCATCATGATCTAAAGTTTAAACATAAATAAGATCATGTAATCATATTTTTAACTCCAGAATAGTTCTAGTTCACGCTCATGATCTAATCTTAAATAAGATCAGTATCTAGAGAATATTGTTAAATCCAAGTGATTTTAGAATCTTCCCTCTTTCTGATGTGGGATCTATATTTTGTTCTCATATAATCAGATGCTAGATTTCAAAATTAGGTTTGTATCATGATCTAAACATAAATAAGATTGAATGTACCATTTTAGACGATGATAAACTTATATAGGAGTTTTATATATATCAAAATGATTGATCCAAGCATTGAAAAGTTATATAAACACAAGTTGAATAACCCTTCTATGAATAGAAAAAGCTTAATTAAAAAGTTGATCAAACAAAACTTCAATTTTGCTACAAGTACATATTTCAACTACTACAAAACTTCAATATTGCATCATTCAAAATGTAAAAAATTAGAAGAGAAGTTTTGCATCATGTGCAATCTGTATTGTAACTAAAAATTTTGAAAAAAGTTATAAAAAATAAAATAAATAAATAAATAAAAACATATTCAACACAAATAAGCTTGAACACTTATATATATAAGGCCCAACATAAAAACAAACTAAAACTCACAAATGTGTAATGTACATACATTTAAGCATCATCATGAATAGACGCATCCTTATCAGGTATGGATGCATCCTCCTCAATCCCAGTCTCCTGCATTCTCTTCAAGCATAGTCTCAGGCACTCTCTTCTCCACATTGCCCTATAACACATTTCAAATTTGTACACTTGAAAATTAAAATTAAATGATTTTAACACATTAAATTGTAGTTTTAAATTTTGAAACATGTAATACCTGGGATGTGTCAACCTGAATATCATCAACCACACAATAGGATGGCATTCACATGGTCGGTTGAGTCATGGTCTTACCCACCATACCCTAAGATTCAATAAATTATATATTGTAAGACATTTTTCTTTTATATTAATAATTTAAATGACATTGCAATTTTCATATATAACTAAATTTGTTTTCAACATGAATTTATACATGTGAACTCCCACCCTCTTCAAACTCTCCCAATGAGAATTGGGACAAGCCTACCCAAGTAGTGGGAGACGGAATAGGAATTTGTGAACAACGCAACTAAGAATTTTAGAGTTCAATGTGTTCACATTAATACAAAAACATAAATTTCATGTATGTTGATTATTCAACAAGTTGTAAATATTGGACAACTAAAGTGTTCATATGTGGATATTTTAAACACATACCTGATTCAACCCATCCAAATTTAAACTCAATGAATCAAATCCCCTATTTACTGGAGATTCATTTAACATATGACCAAACTGCAATTAATGACGATAACAACTCAATTATTTTTAAAGATACAATGATATGTATCTTGATCTAGAACTACATGAAAACTATCCTCAAATGCATGAAATATTTACTAATTGTAACACATACCAATCTGGTGTTTGAATCATTATTCTGAATTAACTCCTTCCAACCATTATGGAAAAAATTTGCATACTCACGTATATCTTCTGTGGAAATGGAATCTATCTCCTCATCTGTTTTGTAAACAAAATTGGCTCTAGAATTGGCTTCAGCTCTCTGACAGTTCAAACCAACATCAACACCATAAAAAATTGATCCTAAATTTTCTCTGATTGCATTCATGGCCTCCTTTCCAACATTCAATGTAGCTCGCATCTATTAATGTGAGGAAAATTCCCATCTTGGACGAGATACCAAAGGTCGTGGAGGCCTCTGCAATGTTACATTTCGATATGCCCCTTTCTAATCATATGTTAGTCCTTTGTCGAACCCATAATAACTGGATGGTAGGATGGTATAATGAGGGTGCATGCCCATGAAAAACTCTGCATAAAAGAGTCAAACAAAGTAATGTGGAGCCTCATCATTCCACGGAAACTTCCCATATGCTGCCAAAAATCTATTATAAAGATGTCGTGATATGTTGGGGTGCTTAAAATATTGCACCTTCAACATGTTTCACTTTGACCCCTCTTTGAAATTAAACATAGAAATTTTATCTTCTTTTGAAACTCTGCTTTTTACTACTCATTTATCAGGGCCCATCACTTCCGACTTTCGTCTCCTCATCAAATCAATAAAACTATTAGTCGTTGGCCCCATCTATTGATATGCATCCATAATGTTCTGCAATGAATGCAAAACAATCTCCAAGCATTGCTTACTCTCTCGAGGGAGATCCAAGCACCTCAAATCATTGTTTATCCTGCTTTGAACACCTGAGCATCGTTGGAGGCTCATTGCTTCAGCATACCCTTCCAAAGGAACCCATCACCAACATCTGAGGGATAGGTGGGCGTAGGCGTGTAATCTTTTGTTTCGTGATAGCGCCCTTTGAATCCACCTTCACTCTCTTCACCAACATTGGAATCTTCATGATAACCACTCTCTCTTTCATTATCTTCTTTGACATTAAACTGATCCTTTACACAAAGACACAAAAAAAAATTATAAAACATAAACATAAATACACAAAAAAATACAAAATCAAAAACAATTACCAAACATATTTTTTTTGTCGTGATGTATTCCCTAAATTCTCCGGTGTTGGATTATTAATGTGCAACCTATCTAATAAATTTGCATCCATAGCACCATTTTGAGCACTTTTTATGGATGACCTATTCACCGATTCATTTGATAATCTCTTCATCTGACTAGATTTCCTTTGGTCACTAGTTGCCCCTCCCAAGCTGCACTGCCTTGCTGAGATATGGGTCTTCGACATCGTCGGTGTCTCATTCAAAGAAGGGGTTCATATTCCTCCTTCATTGGATAGCCTAGAGCATTTGCGAGGCATATTTGGAGACTCTTGTCTCGACATCTCACCTCGATAGATATTCTTTTTAAATCCATGAATGTGAAAGTTCATAAGTTATAGAAACATAAAATGGAAATATAATATAAAACAACTTGAAGGAATTTAAGCATTTATAATAACTTCAAAGCATAAAATACATATATTGAAAAAACTAACGGCTATATGTGTGATTATGATGCTATATATAATGAGCATGACAATATTTAAATATAAAAAAATGTAACATGTAGAAGATAATTTATATATGTGTGTAAAAAGAAATTATAATGTTTATGTCTTTCTTTTTTTTTAATTAAAAAAGTTAGCAAATCTGATGATGTGAAATGTACATGTGACATTTGAGAAACTTAACATTTAAATTAATGTATTTTTCATATTAAAGAGTATTTCTTAAATTATTTAACATTCCTACAGAAGAAAAATGCAGAGCCTATGGCCTTGGTTTTAACCTCACACCATTTCTTAGAAATGTTGTATAGTGCCTAAGCCATTAAAATTTATCCCCTAATCATTTCTTGGAATAAATTACTTTCCCATGATGTGACAAAACTTTTAATTAAAACCATGTTGCACTCCTAAATCAAATATTATAACCAAAGGGTGTGTTTCGTGGTCTAACGCTACAAGCATGGATGACATGCCTTTCAATTAGCTCATTTATAGCCCAAGCAATTGGGTTTGTAGCATATCTTGGATAAGGAGACTCATCCTTAGTGTACCAAACCATAGGACAATGCTTGCATCCCACTCTTCAAGAATAATCAGTAAAATATAGTATGAGACTAGGGATGGAGGGAAATAATGAATAAAAACTAATATGTTTTACTCGTTATCCCTCACCTGCATCCTCATATATGAGGGTATGAAGGTGAGAGTGGTGGTGGGGGTATGGGGAATAATGAGTAAAACATAAGAGGGTATATTTTACTCAAGCATAATATTCATAATATTTTACATGAGCATCCTTGAATAGTTTTATGAACCTTCCTCAAGCATAATATTCATGTTGATAAGGATCCAATAGAAGGGTCAAATGACCCTTTTTGAAGCATAGTATTTTCTTTAAGGGGGAGAATAGGGAAGGGTTGATTGACCCTTCCTTGAGAATAATATGTTCATTGCAGGAGAGCATAGGGAAGGGTATGTCAATCCTTCCTCAAGTGTAACATTATTGTCAAGGGATAACCTAAGGAAGGGTTGACCAAACCTTCCTTAAGCATAATATTTTGATGGTGGGGAGCATGTGTAAGGGTTGGTTAACCCTTTCTCAAGCATAATATTATTTTCGATGGAGAGCCTAAGGAAGGGCTGATCAACCCTACTTCAAGCAACATAGGTAAGGGTTGTTCAACCCATGGGAGTTTCAAGCAACACTTTCTAAAGCATAGTATTTTTATTGAGGGAGATATTAAGTAAGGTTTGAATGACCCTTCCTTGATCATAGTATTTTTGTTTCGAGGGATCATTAGGAAGGTTAGTTGACCATTCCTCAACCACACTATTACTTTAATGTGTTGTAATTCATATATTTTCCATTGGATTAATAAAAAAAAATATTATTCTTATATTATTTATTATGATCTAAATATTAGATCTACTAGTCGTGAATTCAAAATATATTACTTGTTTTTTTTTTGTTTTCATAAGAGTTATGGTGTTGTATGCATGAATCATTATTTCATATCTATTTTGAATTCATATACCTTTAAGAATACAACCAATCAAAGTAGGGTGTTTTGCAACATCCTTGTGACAAAACCCACCAACAATACTCATTTGAATCATAGTATATTTTCCCAATGAAAATCTATTTTCCCAATTCAAAAGAATGTGGTGAAAGGGAGGTGGCATGCACCATTGTTAGGTTTCTCTACCAAGTATGTACAACCATGAGGAGATTGGTTAATTTTTCATTTTTATTGACTAATTGGAGTTGTTTTCTTGGTTTGGTACTTCCCAACCATTCATAACAAGAAAATGACCTATAGTTTCACTTGTAATTCATCTCCTAACAAAGCTAATTTCATGGTACTTTTTGACCTAGGTTCAATGGGAACAATCAGTTTTTCCCATTCCACTATTGGTCTAGGGTTTTTTTCTTAATCCATGGCCTCCATCATGATTATTAGATGTGTCCAAGGTTTTTAAATTATGGACTTTCACCCATTTCCTTGTGTGTAATTGGCTTTTTCTCGACCAACATGGGCACGACTTTGCATGCTTATTATCCTCCTTGGAACAAATTAAACATGTGAATCTCCCTACAGATTGGGTAATTCAATTGATTTTCCATCATCATGGTTAGGGTTAACCCTTAGTATTCTTATAGGTCTAGTGAGGATGAGGCTCTACACAATTTGGCTTGGATTTGAATGATCTTGGATCTCAACTTAATGATATTTTACGAGTTTTGGGTATTTATCTTGATGGGATGAACATTTTTTATTCCCATGAAACTATCTATGATTGCAAGTCTAAACACTATAACTAAATATTGTTTGAAGGAACAATTGAATTCATACTTGTATTCAAATTATTTTGATGTTGATGCTTATGAACTTATCAATTTTGGTTTGCTAGATTTGATATATATATATATATATATATATATATATATATATATATATATATAACTTCTTCATGATTCAAAGAATATGAATTGTTAAAAAAATTCATTTATAGTGTTTACAATATTAGGATTTTAAATGGAATTGGAAAAGAGATAGATCTATCAAAAAGCCAAATCAAGTTACTATCCAATGGATCTTTCATTAACTATATACATTAATTTAGGGATATAATGAAACTAATTTACATATTTACTTTTCAAAGAAACATGTATAAAAGGGAAAGAAAAAATTGAGACGTTTGAACAAATCAAATGAGGATTGGTGCATTAAGATAAGATTGGTTATGACTTACGAATAAAATGAGGATTGGTGCATTAAGAAAAGATTGGTTATGACTTGTCTTATGGTGTTTAGTAAGTAATTTATTAGGTAATGATTAACTTCAACATGTGTCTCTAATGGTAATTCTTGGTTATGGGATGAGAGGGTTATAACTCCTGGACCTTAGTATTGCCCTTCTCTATATCCTAGTGTATAGGTTTTTTCATTTCAAATTATATGTGGCTAGATAGTCGATTTATGGAATATAGATAGGTTATATACTAATCTTAGTATAGATCCACTAGTGAACCAACAAGATAAACTACCTATGAAAAACCTATCCATGTACATGGATATGGCTGAATTCAGGCATGTCCATGTACTTAGACAACCTCCTGAGGAAAAACAAAACTATAAACAGAAGGTTGTATAAAACAGACATTGTAGCACTGGAAGCTTGTATCACGAAGTCTAGTTAATGCACGAAGTCTAGGTTTGATGGGTATAGGTTCTTCCTTCCCATAGGTTCATGCACAGAGTAGATATTATGGCTTTACCACTAGCTCATACTGCAAATTGTGTATACTGGCACTCCTGGCCTCGAATCTTGTCATTGCCTCTGAGATCTCCTATTGGCAAAAAATATTAGCATCAAGTGAATTGATTAGTGGCACCTCTTGGCATTGGCACAAAGACTACGTATAGGTAACATTGTATTACTTAGAAGTAGTTAGTATATTTTAATTATATTTTATTCATTTTTGTTTTAACAAATTTGAATTTTAAGGTTAAATTTAAAATTTAAAATTTAAACCCCGCGCGGGTGTAGACGGATTGGCAAGTGTCGTGTAAATGAAAAGAAATTTGTAAAATGAAGTCTCATGTTCGATTCTCACCCGGACTTACTCTTGAGCCATTCTTGAGGGTTGGGTGGTTGCACCTGGGGTTATAGTGGTAGCCACTTGGGGATCGACCCCGTGTCACGCGAGTACGAGAACCGCGAGTTGCCGATTCCCCCAGTAAAAAAAAAAAAAAAAAAATTAAATTTAAATGTTAGATTAAATTTAAATTTGGTATTTTTACATATGTAGATATATGTGTGGAAATCAACAATAGGAACAGTTTAGGATAAACTCATATTTCAAAAACAAATCTCTATATGTATTTCAAAATAGCTAGATTTTTCAATATTCAAAGCATTTGTATGATACATATGATTAATATGAAATTCCACCATGTCCATGTACAAGCCCGAATTCGAGCATATCCATGTGCATGAACAGGGCCTAATTAAGGATTGTCCATGCACATGGATAGGGTCAAATTTGGCCCTATCCATGCACATGGATAGGGCTGAATTTGGCCATGTACACCTACTAAAACAAAAAAAATTATACATAAATTAAACTTAAAATAATTTAACACATAAGTTTAGGATTACCTTCAACCCGAAACATTTGGACTGGTGAAGCGCTTGGACTGGATCCCTCACCATGAACAACAACCTGGGATGGAGCCCTCGCCACAAACAGCAACCTGGACTAGAGCCCTCACCATAAACAATAACAACGACCTCTACTAACAAACGTCAATGACCACTAGAAAAAGGTCAGCAAACACTCACCAGCAGACTCTCACCAATTCAAAAAACTGTCAAATGGTCAATGGGTGGGTGATATATAAAATGTTTTTCGACCGAAAGGTGTTTTCAGCCGAAAGATTCTTTCGGCCGAAAAAAGGTTACTGGATGAAAAAATATGTCTGGCCAATATGGTACCCGACAGTCGAGGGCGTTTTCACGGTACTGTTCAATTTGACGTCTAAAGGTTTGGTCAAAAACTCTTTCAGCCAAAAAAACTAGGATTTCGACCGAAAAAAGACTGCTAGGAATTTTGGAGACCCGATTCTCACAAAATTGTAACCCACCTTCATGATTTTATCCTTGAAAATAAAGTATCAGGAGTGCTCTCTATATTATCAATGACTAAGATGATGCAGCCAGAGCAGGTTTGTTACAGTGGCATATATGGTTCACTGCAAACCCTAACAACTTTCAGAGCTTTGAAATCATATGGGTAACATTATAAGTTGTTTATAGTGGGTAATTCGGATCTCTTTTTTTTCTAAACACTTTGTGCATAGTCTCAATGCTCCCTTTCCAAGAATACACCGCAACGATTGTCTTCCAAGAAACCACATTAGTTCAATAATTATTTCAAACAATTGCATGGATACCTTGCAAACTTCACTTTTGCGCTCTATATCTTTCCCATGCAGGTCCAGTGTTGAAACCGGGGCTTTGATACCACTTTGTAATGTCCCTATTACCAGTAAACTGACAAAAAATCGCTCTGATACCACTTTGTGGTGTACCCGGCCACCCCAGTGCACGTTGGTATGGCGGGGCACTAGGAAATTTCACCAGTTTCCCTCTAACATTCACCATAACATCCACATTTAAATCAAACATGTCAGATAACATACAAATCCATAGAAAAATTACTATATAATTCACAACATAAACCATACAATGTAGCATTTAACATAAACACATGAACATAGTACTTTTCTCTTAGAAATCCACCAACTGGTTGTAGACCTACGACGTTCCACCCAGTCATATATCTCATTGATCATAAACTCTCAGCAGTGGATCACCCCCGAGCTGGGGTTGTGGCTCCACCAAGGAAAAAGGCTTCCTAAGTCAACCATGGTCCACAATCAGTACCAACATGGTCTAGGCCAAGGTACCAAACCTCAGCAGCACTTCAACCTATAGTCTCTCATTCCCCATCATCCTACACAACACAAGGTATTGTGCCCCCTTCTCTGCACCATGGTCCCTCGGGTTGCACCACTACCCTTCCAGGGCTCCAGCACAGGTCAGTCAGGAAGTCTTAGAGCATTGTGGCTCTAAGAGTTTCAACTACCCTCAAAGGTCTCAAGGTACCCTCCAGGCCTCACACCAGGGAACCTTTCCCCACACTTCTCCCTCCAGGGCTCCAACCTTCTCCAAGGCAACCCAAGGAGAAGTGTACACACACACATATCCACCTAGGATCCACAAGGTATGATTCATAGTCTTCGATCATGATCTTCCCCAGAGAAACTCTTGTAGTCAACATGGTAATAATGGAGTGAATGAATGGAGAATTAAACCAAATTCCCCATTTTTATATGCATATGTCCTTTCTATATTATATTATTATATAATATATAATATAAAGACTTATATTATTATATAATATAATAATATAAAGACCTATATTATTATATAAAATAATAATATAAAGTCCTAGGGAATTATTATACTATATTTTCTTAGACTCTTTGGCTTAAGCCCCTTTACCAAGCCCTTAGCCACCTTTCCCACTCGTGGAGTCTTATCCCCCCATATTATTTTCGTCCCTTGGTCTGCATCTGTGGTGATATTTTATTAATTAGTGTATATGTACACTTTATAATACAATCTCTCTAACTTTTGATCATCTTTACAAGCACTCTGACCCAAACATACATGCTCACCAGCCTAAGTATCACACATACAATATATTTACAATCCGGGAATCAAGGTGGGGTATTACAAGTTTGAGCTAGAGGAAATGATTCAAACCTTGGGTGCACAAATTGAGAAGGTGGTGGAATATTTATGTACCTCTTCAGAGAACACTGGGACCCCTCCTCCTATAATCTGTAGGGCTACCAAAAAATTCACCTCCTCCATATCAGTTGGAATCAAAGAAAAGAGTCCCCCACCCACCACCCCTGGGACAACCAAACAAGGTGCAAAGCAAATATGAACCAACTCGGGTGACTCTGCATAAATGAGTAGAAGAAGCCTCTCTTGGCCTATTATTTCAATTTTAAGTTCAAATTTTTGACATGTATTGTCATTTTATCTCACTTTTGCACTAGGTTGTAACACAATATACTTGGCAATATTATAGCTTCAATTCTAAAATAGATTAGGCCATATTTTTATGCCATAAAAACCTTTTAGTGTTTCTTGAAATCCATGACCAAAACACTAATTATGTATTACACAATTGTATGGTCTAGCCATATCTCTTTTTCTAATAACAATATAACCATTTTTGTTTAAAAAAAAAAGGTGAGAAAAACTACAATATGACTCTCAAAAAGAGGAAAATGAAAGGGTTTGTTTTGTTTCTACATTTCACATGAGAGAAGAGGAAGAGGAGGTGCCTCTACAAGAGGATGAAACACAAATATCCATGGATGAAGAGAAATACAAAGATTATTATAGCAAGGTAAAAAAAATTCTCCCTCTCCATTATTTCCTTGCCCCCGTTATTGATTTTATTTATGTTATTTTCCACTTCTCACTATTGTTTCTTATTTAGGAATTGGTTTTGATAGTTCTTTTACATTGATTTAAGGTTTTTCTTTTATTTTGTAGGTTAATGGTGGATTTTTTCAGATTTTTACATCAACGAATATGGATAGAAAATGAGGGGAAAGTTCAACCAAGAAAGGGGCACTTTTTTTGTTGCACAAGTGCATGTCCAAATGGGTTTTAACCTCCCTTTATTTTCAAGTTCATGGGGTTTCTATAACCTATGTGGTGTTATTCTTGATGTTCTTGGAGAATCAATTCTCCCCTTTTGTCCAGGAGCATCAATGGTCCATTTTTGTTTTGGAGCATCGAAGCTAATAGTGTTCTTATTTGGTCTGAGAGTGTCAATTCTCCACTTTGGACATATTACCTCTAGTGGATGAGTGGTTTTGGAGATTTTTCATCAAACATTTTTCATGTAATGATTGATTGGTTTTGTAATTATAATAGATCCACTCTTAAAGTGGTTTTAGTTGTTTGGCACTCACTGTGGTTTTGTATGGGTGGTTTAATCACCCTTACTATATTGCAAAACTTAACATTTCAATATTAGTTATTGTACATTTTCATAATATTGTTGTTCTATTTATTTCTAATGTCTTTTATAGTGCTTCTAGCTATAATTTTTTATTTCAAATAATCAAAATTCTAATTTATGTTTAATATTATACTAATATTTTCAATTCTTTAATTGTAAATCAAAGATTCGTTAATAAAAAAAGGTAAGAACTAAGACTTGGAAGTTCAAAATAAAAGTTATGTTATCACTACATTTTAATAATCATGTATTTATCCAATTCAATCAATTAATGTTAAACATCCATAAAAAAATATTAAATATAAAACAAAGTTGTAAAAATGACTACAAATGTTCATAAATTATTTAAGTATAAATATTTTTTTGATAATAAACTAATAATTTATTTATTATTTGATATCACCTATGCTCAATTTTA
>ML834570.1:24620-42249 GCA_009831015.1 Picea engelmannii | reverse complement strand
AGTGAGACTAGTTGCATGGGAAACAAGATAGTATGTAGTATTCCTGGTACAAGTTTCAGAATCAGATATCAAATATTGTGTGTTGGGCACGATGTACAAGTTATCTCTCCTAGAAAGGCCAAAAATCAGCAAGGTGTGGGGAAGTTACCCTAACTTCCAGTTGGCATGTCCAATTTTGATCATACTTGTGGCATTGAAGAGAGGAAATATCTAAGTAATACAAACCAAAATTGCATACTCATAAGTGCCAAAATTTCATAATTACATCATAAGGAAGGTCGGTTAGAAGGACAGACTCCAAATTAAGGGTTTGAAAGGTACATAACTTACAAACCCTTAACTTTTTATTGGAAGATCTGTTTTTGGTCATTCAAAATTTGTGATAAATACATAATAGAGGAGTATTATTATTATTATTTTGTATGGGTCCCAAAAATATTTCAACACCAATTAAACCTCTATAAGTCTTGTCTATGACTCAAGAAAAAAATGAGGACACGCATAACAGGTTGTCCAAATTGGAGGAACAACTTAATGATTTGAGTGATAAGTCTAATAATTGGGTAAAACAAAGACAAATTCAAGAAATGGAAAGGAATATGGAAGAAATGGAAAATAACATAGAAGAAAATAAGAATGAAATTAAATAAGAAATACAAAATTCCATGAAGGAAATGCAAAATTCCATGACTTCCATGATCGTTCAAGCTCTAGATGAGAGATTCCCTAAAGGAGATATCAAAAAGCAAGGGACTCGTGAAAATAAAGGCAGTTTTCATGTTGAACAAATTTCTAATAATAATCCATTTTCAACTAGTGAATCTAACTTCAATAGTGGAGTTAATTACGATTGGGGTCCTAAATTCAAATTTCCCAATATTGAATTAATGAAGTTTGATGGAACAGAGGTCTTTACTTGGGTGAACCAAATGGAGTAATATTTTGAACTACATAACATTATGGATGATAATAAAATGATTCACATCGCAACTTTGAACTTTGAGATAAAACCATATCAACTGTATCAATGGATAGTGAAAAGGAAACTCCCTCTTTATCATTATACTTGGGGTTTATTTACAAGATACTTAGAAGCACAATATGGGAAAGTGTGCAAATAGGACTACTTCAGCCAATTGACAAGAATCAAGAACTTAGGTGATATTGAAGATTATAATTCATAATTTCAGGTATTGACCACAATGGTGGATGACATAAGTGATCAACAATTGTTGGAAGCTTGCATGGGTGGATTAAAACAAGACATCAAACATGCTTTTTTCTTAAGACATCCTACAAATATTAAGGAAGCCATGCAAAATGATCGTCATATTCAAGCCAAAAATAAGGCTACCCACAAATCTACCATTGGAGCATACACAACAAGCAGAGATCATTTTGGGGGTCATAAGACAAGCATACCTCAACCAACAAGGTTGACACCTCAACAAATGGATGAAAGAAGAGCAAAAGGACTATGTTTCAAATGTGACAACAAGTACAGTATGGGACATAAAATTAGTGAGAAGAAATTATTCTACATAGATTGTGAAGAGGAAGAAGATAGCATACCTCAACCAACAAGGTTGACATCTCAACAAATGGATGAAAGAAGAGAAAAAGGACTATGTTTCAATTGTGACAGCAAGTACAGTAAAGGGCATAAATGTGGTGAGAAGAAATTATTCTTCATAGATTTTGAAGAGGAAGAAAATCAAGAATTGGAACCGCCACAAGATTCATATCTAGAAGAAACTACTGCAACAATATCTTGTCATTCATTGACTAGCATCAGTACTCCACAAACCCTCAAGATACAAGGATACATCAAAAATAAAAATGTAGCAGTGTTGATTGATTCTAGTAGCACTCATAATTTCATCAATTACAAATTAGCAAAAGATCTCAATTGCTTTGTATATCCTGCACTAGAGTTTCAAGTAATGATTGCAAATGGAGGTACCATAAATTGTTCAGAGAAATTCCATAGTATTAAGCTCAACATGGGGGAGTATTTTCTGGATAGCCCCATTATTTCCATCCAAATGGGAGGTGTTGATGTTGTATTATGGCTTTAATGGTTACAATCATTGGGAATAGTGTCCTTTAATTTTAAATATCTTTTCATGAAATTTTCCTCAGATGGAAAGGAAATTGAGCTTAGAGGTATCCAAGGGAAACCCTCTAAAGTGATAAGCTCTAATAGCATGACAGAATTACTCAAAAAGGGACATCGGGGTGTAATTGCACAATTGTGCTCACTTCATGTTCAAACATCTATATCCCCTACTCCATCATATCTCCAAATAGTAATCGATAATCATTCCAAAGATATTTGGTGAAATGTATTAGGGTCTTCTGCATGTTCAAGATCATGACCATGTTATTCATTTGTAACCAGGAAATGTGACACATAACATTAGGCCTTACAGGTATCCACATGCATAGAAAAGTGAGATTGAGCACATGATCCAGGAAATGTTAAAGTTTGACATCATTCAACCTATCCAAAGTTCTTTCTCTTCACTAGTGGTGTTGGTTACAAAAAAGGATGGTTCATGGCGTATGTGTCCATATTATAGACAACTCAAGAAAATGACCATCAAAGATAAATTTCATATCTCTGTCATTGATGAATTATTAGATGAATTGCATGGATAAAAATTCCTTACTAAGTTGGATCTTCGTTCAGGATATCATCAAATCAAAATGAGGCGGGAAGACATTCCTAAAACAACTTTTATAACACATGAAGGTCATTATGAGTTTTTGGTTATGCCATTTGGACTTACTAATGCACCATCAACATTTCAAATCTTGATGAATTCTATCTTCAAGCCCTTCCTTAGAAAATTTGTGTAAGTATTTTTTGATGACATACTAATCTACAACAAATCTTGGGAAGAGCATCTACAACATGTTGATATAGTATTACAACTATTGGAAGAGCAACAACTTTATGCCAATCCTTCCAAGTGTGCCTTTTGGGTTCAAGAAGTGGAATATTTGGGTCATATTGTATCTTATGAAGGTGTAAAAGTGGACCCAAACAAAATTAAATCTATGAGGGAATGCCAATTCCCAAAACCTTGAAGAAACTTAGAGGATTATTAACAGGCTATTACCACAAGTTTGTAAATAACTATGGTCAAATAGCAGCACCTCTAACAACATTATTAAATAAGGAATCATTTTCTTGGACCGAAGAAGCAACCAAATATTTTGAAAAACGTAAGTGGGATATGTGTACAACTCTCGTCTTGGCCACACCTAACTTTACAAAAAAAAATATTGTAGAGTGTGATACCTCAAGACATGGAATTGGTACATTTTTAATGCAAGAAGGAAGGCCCCTTGCCTTTGAAAGCATCCAACTTAAAGGGAAAAACTCAATTAAACCCATTTATGAAAAATAAATGTTGGTAATATTACATGCAATTTAGAAATGGTTCCCTTACCTAATAGGAACACACTTCAAGGTAAAAACATATCTTGATAGTTTGAAGTACTCCCTCAAGCAACGATTATCTTCAGAAGAGCAACAAAAATGGGTTACAAAGATGTTGGGTTATGACTTTGAAATTATCTACAAAAAAGGAAAACATAATGTTTTCATAGATGCCCTTTCAAGGAAAGAAGAAGAAACAAGAGGTTCATATGTGCTATCTCTATTCCACAATCTGATTGGATGGAGGAAGCAAGGACAGAATGGAAGCAAGATAAACAGGTATGCAAGATCATTCAACAACTAAATGAGGACCCCAGTTCAGTAGATAATTTTGTATGGAATAATGATTTGATATGGTATCATGATCACCTATATTTATGTAATAATTCCCAACTCAAATAGAAGGTCCTTCTTGAATTTCACACTTCTCCTATAGGGGTACATTCGAGATTCTTAAAAATATACCACGGGATCAAGAAGGATTTTTTCTAGGAAGGTCTTAAAAATGATGTTCAAAATTTTGTGTGTGAATGTTTGGTCTGTCAACAGAATAAGGGAGAGACACTTAAGACTCCAGGTATCCTACAACCATTAGTTATACTAATTGAACATTGGGAAGAAGTTTCAATGGATTTTATTACATGTTTACCCAAATCCGAAGGAAAGACTGTCATCATGGTAGTAGTGGATCGACTAACAAAGTATGCCCATTTTTTCTCTCTTTATCATCCTTTTAAAGGAAGTACAATAGTCGCAACATTCATGGAAACAATTCAAAAGCTACATGGGGTCCCCAAGATTATTGTAAGTGATAGAGATCCAATTTTCACGGGATATTTTTGGACTAAATTATTTTATTGTTTCAGTACTCAATTGGCTCACGGCTCATCTTACCACCCTCAATATGATGGGAAAACTGAGATTGTGAATAAATGTCTAGAAGGCTATCTTTGTTTCTTTGCATCCGATAAACAGACATAATGGGTCAAGTGGTTTCCATTGGCAAAATGGTGGTACAACACACCCTTCCATACTTGATAAAAAATTTCCCCATTTATGGAACTTTATGGATATCATCCTCCATCCATCACAACACCCTTAAAACGGAATACAAAGGTTCAAGTAGTGGAGGACCACATAGGGAACCGACAAGAGGTCCTCAAACTATTGAAAGACAACTTGGTTATGGCACAAAATAGGATGAAACAACAAGCAGATCAACATCACAGTGAAAGGGAATTTTAAGTGGGGAATTGGGTATTTCTAAGGATATAACCATACAAACAGATTTCCCTCAAGCAACAAAAGAAGGAAAATAAATTAGCACCCAAATATTATGGACCTTACAAGGTTTTGCAAAGGGTTGGAAGTAGGGATTACAAATTGGAGTTGCCTCCATATTCACATGTACATCTAGTATTCCATGTTTCTTGCTTAAAGAAGGTCATCGAAAACAAGATCCCAGTCCTAACTATTTTACTAGATATCAATGAAGAAGGGAAAATCATACTAGAGAAAAAAAAATGCTTGAAACAAAAATTAAGCAGTTGAGAAATCGAGCAATTAAAGAGTACCTCGTCAAATGGAAGAACCTACTAGTGGAAGAGGCGACATGGGAAGATTAGTTCTTTGTGCAGAAGCACACATGGTTAGTCAAGTGTTGAGGAAAACACTTGTTTGAAGGGGAGGGGCATGTTAATCCCTAGAAAAATCCCATGTTATGTATAAAACCCCTTATTAAGCCCTAGATGTTGAATTATTACATTTCTAGTGTTATATGTGTAGGTCGGATAGAACCCTTCATTGCACCCTTTCATCATAATTGTACCCATTTGTCTCCTATATATATATATATATATATATATATATATATATCAAGGATATCTAGTATTAGGATCATCTTATCTAATCTCATGTTGTATTCTAAAGTGGATATATTGTAAAAGAGGTTTCCCCCTCGAAGTGGACTGTAATTATTAACGTTTTATCATTTTTAAGGTGTTGGATCATAACATATGAAAACATCAATGCTTCTCTTTGGTATGGAAATATTGATCCTCCACTTTGGTCTTGGAGCACCAATGTTCAAATGGCCTTAAAACACTAATGTTGTTATGTCCTTGGAGTGTCAGTGCTTTCAAATATATAACTTGCATTGGTGTTGTGCACCAATGCAAATTATTGTTTTAAGCGCACTGCAAAAACAAAATCTTCGACCACCCATAATTTTTAGTTATAGTGAACATCCTCTAAAGAATTTGCTATCGTTTGTAAAGGTTTTTTTGGAGGTCTTTTTGAGAATTTTGCCCAATCTTGTAACACTAAAAGCGTCCACTTCTTGGTTTTTTCCTCATAGTGTGTGTGAATTTTTAAACACCATTTCATTATTCTCTACTAGAGCCAACACAATTTTTCTAATGCAAGATAGAACCTGTAAACTCAAAAAGAGAGAAAATATTTATCGTAGAGAGTCGATAGAACACAAATAGTCCAAAACCCTTGAATATTTACAAAAATGGTGCCAAACCCTTAAAACTTTATTGAACATTTATGAGATTAACCTTATTTGGAAGAACAATATCTCCTAAGGGTAGATTCAAACCCATAAAGGACACTAAATACTTCCATGCCAAAGTTTTTGGCACACCAAAAGAGTAATCCAATGAGACTATATCAATAGTTGTAAAACCATGTTAGAAAAGCATACTCAATACAATCTTAGAAAAGAAAAAGAAAAAGGATTAGCAGTCACCTAAAAACCATGAAAGGACTCGAAATACCTCCATGCCAAAGTTGTGGCACCTCGAAAGTGTGATCCAATGAGACTATATTGGTAACTCTAATACCATGTTAAAAATGTTGAGAATGGTGTAGTATTCACATGTAGACATGACCATCTCACTTTGCGTCATCAATACATTTGGTTTAACAATCATTATGGCTAAGGGCATTATTTATTGTAATAATAAGTTATGATTAAGGTCGACCTAGTCAACTTTGATATGTAAGTTAAATAACCCTCTTGGGGAGCACACCCCACTTATGTGGACCCATAACCCCTCTTGGGATGACACCCTACTTGAAATGTATATAAATACACAACACAAACCTCATTTTTAAATCATGTTGTTGGTCTTAACTGCTCTCTTATTCTCTCTGAGTTATTGACCCAGGGTTCATGTCATTCGGATTTCCAACAAAGCCTCTAAAAGTATCGGCCCTTCTGGTAAACCAGAAGGCAACACAGTACATAGAATGCACTGCGCAGTCTCACCTGAGATAGCTTTAAATGGGTGGTTGTAAGACTCAGGTGTTTACAACCTAGGATTGAGTATGAGATAGGGGTTTATTAACCAGATCCATGCACTATGAACTATGAGGGTAATCTACCTATTCCTCATGGGTACACATTCCCATTACACAGTTTACTTCCCAAGCAGCATATTCGTGTTCCATAACAATATATGAATTCATTTATTAAGCATAAAAATAACCTGCTGAAATAAAGTAAAGAGATGCATACATTCATCACATTACACAGTCATTACCGTGGTTCACCCCCTCCTGGGCTACGTCCACAAAGATTTGTCTCTTGGCTCTTTTATTATGGCAGTTCTGCATTTCCAGCGCCGCGCGCTTACAATTCCCCTCTTATGGGTAAGATCTATATGAGGCAAACTAGATCGCATCAGGCTCTACAGCCTACGAACTAATCCTCAAATCTACCTTCTCTCCTCCTTTCTAGCTCAACATCTTACAAAAATGGTACATAACAGTCAATATCGCATACCACATTCGCTCATGCGTAACTACAATAAAAGATGGGATAACAATACTAACACCCCAAGCTAATACACAACTTTTCAACACAAAACAGTCAAACCTCTACATGATACCTACGTATCTATATTTATACATTCCGGGCTCTTCAGCCATTTACCAAGCATTACAAAAACCCTAACCCTACCAATGTTAGGTCTTCCTCCCATGCACGCATGTTATTCTTCCTCCAATTGTCACTTTCCTTGTGCATGCTTTCTTGCATGCGTGCATGTTGTTCTTTCTCTAGTTGTTACTTTCGTTTCTGCAAGCTTTATTTCCCATGATCGTCCTTCTTTCCACTTCGTCCTAGTGCCAATAGGCCCCCAACACTGACATTTGACTCGTCCCGAGTCACCTAATATTTTTGAGCTGCCTTGATCTCCTCAGTGATCGTCTGGAACTTTTCCTTCAGCTCTATTGCTTTTGTTAGTGTCTGTGCAGTCTTCTCCTTAATAGTATCCACTACCTGAACTACCACTTCCTCGCTCAGTAATCCTACAAATTCTGCCTATGTCTGTGATATATGTGTTCTAGCTCCTTCTGCCTGTGCAAGTAATTCTGCTACCCGTTCCTGCAGTGGTTCTATTTGAGCCTGACACTCCTGTTTGTGCATTTGCATTGTGATAAGTTATGCCTACATATTCTTCAGCTCTTGCGTCCCCTTGACGCGCTCTGGGATTGGTATGTTCTTTTGCCTCTATTTGATTTCTTGGATTGTTGCATTGATCCTTTCCTCTTCCTTGTCCCAGCGTTGGACCTGCGGATCCTCCTCCAGCCTTGTCCAAATTTGCGCTACTTTATCGAACAATTTTGTTGTTGTGCTAACCTACTACTCTATCTCCTGCAGTTGCGTCGTTGCTTCTTGCTTCCTTTTCTCCTTTACTTCCAGTGGAGTTGTTGGTGTGAGTTGTTCTCGGAGACCCTCGATCTCCTTCTGATATCGATCAATTGCCTGCACAATCTGGTTAATCTTTTCTGTGGTTGGGAGTTCGTTTCCTTGCGCAGTGCTTGGAAGTTTCCCAAAAATTTCTCCCACTCTTCGTTCTAGTTCGTTCCTGCATTCTTTCTTCCCTTGAGTTTCAGATTTGGCCTGCTCACAATTGTTTTCCAGCGCTTCTCGCTTCTTTGTTGCTTATTGTAGCTCGACTAAGTTTTTATGCGCCCTAGACTACATTTTGTGGTCGATGCTAACCTACAATTTGTATAGTGACCTTGATGGCATTCTCGTCAAGACCAATTGGATGTGGTCCAAATCCTTCAGTGATGTCTGTCCCACGATTCTGTCCATTCTCAGCATGCTAGGTTTTATGTAGACATTTGTGTGTGTGTGTGGCATTAGAAGGAATGGGTCTCGTTCTTCTACCTCCATTATTTCGTTGGTATGTGTTGTCGACATCCCTATGCCTCTACTGCTACTTTCTCTCTGGGCCTCCCCGAGTGTCCTGAGGAGTTGTCCCATTTCTGTCGGCTCTTTATGCAGTTTATCCCTGTGATGTGTTGCGTGATCGAAGTCTTTTGTTAGAGAGTCCTGGACCATTCTGGCGATCATTTCTCCATCGTCCTTCATGATAGTATAGTCCGGTGATGCTCGTTGCACCTTTGATTTCTTGCACGCGCATGTTGTCTACACAGTTGGTCTTTTTGTTCCCCCTGGTTCCTGTGTGCTGGGATTTGGGGCGGTCTCTTGCGCTCCCTTAACTTGTTTCAGTTGTTCGTTGGTCGCTTTCTGCCCCCTTTGGGCTCCTATCTACTTCAACCCCTTGTCTGCCTGATTCGTCTTGTTTTGCCCCGTCCTTGGTTTCTTAGGCACTGGGATTTGTGAAGGCTATGTTTCCGCCTGCGTTGCCTCTCCTTCTGTTGTTCTTTTCGGTACTTCCCAGAGAATGGATGGGATTCTCCATTCATCGGGCCATTCCTTGATGACCATGTCAATGTCACCCTCTGTGATGCAGTAGCACATCCATAATCATTATTTATCTGGATCCTGCCTTGGTTGTATCCACATGGATTGACGTGTAGCCCAGAAGTTAGCGATATCCCCATATCGCGCGACAGCCTCTCATGTTATCCTCCATGCTCGGTTGATAGCTTCTTGTATGTCCCGTAGGTATGCTTCAAATATGATTCCATTCTCCCTCTTATGCCTAGCATGTGGCCCAGATTTCAGTAATAGATATCTCGTTGGGTATCTGTGACTCGTCTGATTGCACTGTTGCTCCTAGATTCTGTGTCATTCCGTTAACGTCCATGGCTGCTTCAGTGATTTATGGTTGCACTTCCCGTTGGGTTTCTGCTTCCTCGTCTTGAGGCTCTTGCATCGTTGTTGGTGTATCTCTTTCATGGCCTCTGCCTGTGGTTGTTGAATCTCCTCTAGTATCGATGTAGAGTTCATCGGTATCATTTTCGGGGATGGGATCTCATCGATATCAATGATCTCCGACTGTTGTTGCTCGTTTTCTTCCAGCGGTCCCCGTGACCTAGTTTGAACCCTGGTCGGTCTAGCTATATGGCCTGGTTTTGTGGGATTCGGTGGTTCCATAGTGGTGACTTTCAAACGTTTGCTGAGTTTGAATGACTTTTGTGAGCTCTGTGGTCTCGCTCTGTTCGTTCTGGCTATTGTGGCTCTTTCTTTTTTCTCCTTTCGCGAATAGACTAGTTGCTTATGTGCTCGCGTGTTGTATGGACTTGTCATGAAGCTTGTCGAGGACGCTTCCTCCATGATGCAATTAATGCACCATAATTGTGGGTGTAATGCATCTACGGAAGTTTCATACTTTCCATTGAGCTTACTTTTCCATTTCCAGTTGGTGTGTTTAATGTGAGTTTCCATCAATCCTTGTCATGCTTTAATTTCGCTTAGTGTTGTCTTGCCATACTACTTTTGTCGACTTTACATTTCCCGCTTGTTTTTCTTTGGTATGTAACCGTTGTCTTTTCCTTTTCTGAATTTGTGTTTCAAATTTTATGCAGCCTTTCTATCTCTGACGTGCTTTGGGATTTTTAGTTTTGTTTCCTCTTTTTGTTCTCTATTTTGATTTTTGATTTGATTTTTTCTTCTTCTTTTTTTTAACTGCATGGTGGGTGGTCGACTGTCCTTGTACAGCTTCATTTGGCTCTCGTTAATCATTCCTATGAGGTCTGCGCCTTCTAAATATCTTATCTGTATAGCTCCTTCATCCGTTATAGATTTTACCTCGTATGGTCCTAACCAATGCATTATCATCTTTCCTAGGTGCTGAAATGATTTGTTGTCATAGAGAAATACTAGGTCTCCTTCCTTGAACGTCTTCTTCTTGATGTGTCGATCATGCCAAGATTTGTCTCTGGCCTTCTGTACTTGTTGATGGAATCCTTCTAGGATTAGGTCTTCCTCCATTGACAATAGTTGATTCGGTCTTTCCTGTATTGCACCTCATTCTGTCATTTGTGTGATAGAGGCTATGCGTAAGATGGGTACTAAAAATTCTAATGGCATTATTGCTTCTTGTCCATAGACTAGATTGAATGGTGTGTTCCCTGTCAACTTTTTTCATGTCGTCCTATACGCCCATAATATTGCTGGTACTTTGAGGTCCCAGTCGTCTCTGTTGACGTTACAGATCTTTGTTAGTGCGTCCTCGAGAATTTTGTTGAAGGCTTCTACTGTGTTGTTTTCCTGTGGATGATATGGTGTGCTCTTCTGATGATGAACTTCAAACTCTTCGAGCATCGCGCGGATGGTGTTATTTATGAAGTGCGTGCCTTGGTCTCTCATCAAAACTCTTGGGCACACAAACCTAGTAATTACTTGTTCAAATAAGAAGTGTGCAGTTGTCTTTGCGCTGCAGTCTTTTACTGGTGCGGATTTCGCCCATCTTGTTAGGTATTCTATTGGGATGATGATGTATCTTGCCCATTTTATTTTGGATGGTGGGTTAATTGGTCCCACAAAGTCTATTGCCCATTTATCAAATGCATGTAATGTCACTTGCATTCATAATGGCATCTCGTCCCTTATGTTGGGTTTTCCTACCCTCTGACAGACATCGCATCTCTGACAGTACTCTTTCGAGTCTCTGTGGATCGTTGGCCACCATAATCCTGCGTGGAGTACCTTCTGCGCGGTAGCTTTTCCTACATAATTCCCTCCTGCCATTCCCTCATGGGCTTCTGCTAAAATTCTTGGTCATTCATTCTCTAACACGTACCTTCATAAAATGTTATCTGCACCCATCTTGTATAGATGTCCTGCGATCAGTTGATAGTCAGTTGCACGGACTATGAGGTTCTTCTTCTGCATAGTGGTATATTCTTGCGGCGCGGTACCTATGCTCAAGTATTGTATGATCTCTGCGAAGTAGTCATCAGCAATCTGTACTAAGAATAACTGTGCATCTGGAAAGTTGTCTTCTAAGTTCGTGGTTTCTTTTCCATTTGTGACCCGTGATAGGTGGTCAAGACCTGCATTCAGTTTTCCTGGTTTGACTATTACTTCGAAGTCAAATTCTTGAAATAACAATAACCATCGACAGATTATCCCCCCCAACACTAGCTTGTTGACTAGGTATTTCAGGGTTGAGTGATTTGTAAACATCTTAAAATGTTTTCCTAATAGGTAATGTATGAACTTTTGTAGTGCGTAAACCATAGTTAGGCCTTCTCTTTCCGTCGTGTTATAATTATGTTCCGAGTCTAATAGTTTTATGCTTGCGAACGTTATCGGGTGATCCAAGTCTCCTACTCCTGGTTACGCTAAGATAGCTCCAAGTGTTATCATTGATGCATCTACATGCACATGGAATGTCTTTTCCCAGTCTGGAAATACTAATATTGGTGCGGTAACCATCTTTTCCTTCAAAGTGTCTAGACCATGTTGACATGCATCATTCCATTGATATTTTGTATCTTTCCTTAGCAGTTTTTCCATTGGTGTTGTGATCTGCGCATATCCTTTGATGAATTTCCTATAGTATCCGGTGTGTCCTAACGTTGCTCTTAACTGACGGACTATTTTTGGTGCCGGTAAGTTCACAATGACTGTGATCTTTGTCAGATCCACTAGTAAGCCTTGTTTGCATACTATGTGGCCCAATAGTATCCAAAACGGTGTCCCAAATATGCATTTCTTGATATTCAGTGATATCTAGCACTGTCTGCATCGTTCCAACATTAGTCGTAACACTTCCACATGGTGTTTCAACAGACTATAAATTGTCCAATCATCCAGGTATACTTAGAGAAACTAAGTGATGAATTCTTTAAATGCTGCAATAACCACTCTAGAGAATATGGCGGGTGCATTCTTTAGTCCAAATGGCATGACTGTGTACTGATAAGATCCCCATTCCATCACGAACGTGATCTTGTGTCTATCCTCCTGTGGTATCTTAATCTGATGGTAGCCTGAGAATCCATCAGTGAATGAGTAAGCTTCGTGTCCCCCCACATTCTCTAATACTTCATCCGTAAATGGTGTAGGGAATGGGTTGTGTAGGCATGCATCGTTCAACTTCCTCAATTCGACACATATCCTGATCCCTCTTTCTTGTTTCTTGTCCTGTACTACAATCGGTCTTATCCATTCTGATTCCTTGACTGTTTCGATTATGCCAGCTTCGAGCATCCAGTCAATATCCTCCTTAACTTTCTATTTATATATGGGGTTCAATCTATACGGTCACTATCTAATCGGTCTCACTTCAGGTCTGAGTGGTATCTTCATCTCTCCCATTTCTCCTGCTATACCCTTCATCTCTATAAATATAGTAGGAAACAAGTCATTGTATTCGCACAACAACTCTGTGATGCTTTCTACTGTTGGCTCATCCCAGTAGTCTCCAATGTTGGTCATTTTGGGATGTTCAGTTGTTTTGATGTTAACTTTCTTTACCTTGATTGGCGCGAAAATCACTTTGGATTCTATGGGTGGTCCCTCCACATCTCTTTCGCCTTTTACTTCTTCAATCTAAATATCGCGCGGGTCATCTTCGTCTGGTGCTTCCTCCTGTATATGGTAACATGACAGTAGTTCCTTGATTGTCTGCTTATTCCATTGTTGTTCTTCTGTGATAGTTTCTATTTCTGGTTCTTTGATGAATGTTACTCCTCTTATCCGTTTAAGGGATGCATCTATGTTGGGGTTCTCATGGTCGAATGAGAAAGTGACTGCGAAGTTCTGCTGCAATATTCGCCATGTTGTAGTTCCTTTGTGCAATTCCTGGTCTGTGTACCAGTTCGTTGGTATGCCCTCTAAAGTATGTATGAATTGATGAGGCCATTCCTCAGGTGGTGTCATTTTCTATAGCATTCTACATGCCTCCAAGTGCTCTGATGGTGCTCTGTGTCCATCGTAGTTTTGTTGTTTGTTGTTTTTTCTGTTTTGCACCGAACCTTATGCGCAGTAACTGCTTACATTGATACCAATCTATGATATTCTCCTTGTGTGCACCCCACCATCTTGTGGGTGTGGTTTTGAGTGCTAAATCCAATGCTCGTAGCCTCTGGTTCTCTAATACTTCATCTTCATATTGTGTCAAGAATATTTCCAAATCATTTAGTCTGTGGAAACTGGGTGGATCTCTGATTTCTATGCTTATCCACCGTACTGCACGATCTATTCTTGCCCATCTTATCATGGATACTTTGTGTAGTCTCTACTGCCATTTTTCTAACCTAGTGTCTGAATCTATTGCGCATGACGTAATGCTCCGCCAACTGAGTACCCCGTTTGCAGTTGGGTTTACATAATCCTCATCACGCGCAGTTGTTCTGTACAACTGGGTGATCTCCTCTAAGTCCAGGAAAGTGGGTTCTATGAACCTCTCCCCTTCTAATGGGTCAAGTGGTGCTATGACCCTGTAATATCTAGATTCAAATGTTATTTTTCTTGGTTTTAAGTTAATTATGGCCTAGTTGTCAAATGCCCAATCCAGAACAAGTAGTTCTGGGTACAGTGTTGTGCCATCTACTATTTTGATGACTTCAAAGTCTTCTTTAGTACGCACCCCATCAATATCTACTATTAAACCTTTCATTCTACCTATTGCTAGGACTCTATGTTGGTTAGCTAGTTTTAATTGGACATTTGAGTATCCCAATGTTGGCTCTCCCATGCATTGCCAGGTCTTCTTGGGTAGCACATTCACTTTGGATACTAGGTCTAGTATAATGTCTCCCATATTGAAATCCCCAATGTTATCATTTAGTCTAAATTCCCTACTTTTTCTTCTTTGGGTGTGTAGGTGATTGACAGTTTTTGGTTGGAGATTTTCTTTCGTCTCACTGCTACATTTCTCTAGTATGTTTTGCAATATTTTCAAAGATGAAGGGTCACTTAATACTTTTATGCATGATTGCAAAAATTCTTTGATAGTACTTACTTATCCCTTGGGTTTCATTCCGTTGGTATGATCCAACGATGGTGGCATTTCATACTCTAGGGCTTCCTTGACTAGTTGCACAGTCGAAGTCGACGCTGCATCCACCTTCTGAAATTCTTGTCTGGCTTCCTTAAAATTCTCCTTTTCTTTGGGTGCATCGAACTGCTTCCTTGGTTCAATGTTCTTCTTTATCCATTGGTTTTGTGCTGGTTCCTGTTGAACTGCATCATTTCCTGTTTTCATTCCTCCATGAGTGACTATGTTGATGTTTCGTCCGTCGTCCCTTGCTTCAGCTGAAATCCATTGAACATTATGATTGTTCAGGTTCCTCTTTTCTTGGATCTTTACTAATAGTGTCAGACATTCCTCTATCTCGTGATCTGATGCACGACAATACATACAAGTCGTTGGCGACAGTGGACATTCTCGTGCATAATGTCTTGGTTGCTAACAATTGTGACATGTGATTGGTCCTCTGCCATGTCTAAAACCTCCTCTGGCTCATACTCCTCCTCTGTAGATTGTGCGATCACCTCTCAGTGTGTTATATTGTGGTGTCTGATTATACTGTGTGGTATTGTATTGGGGTTGTGTTGGGTTGTACTGCGGTTGCACGTTGTTGTAGGGTTGTTGCACAGTATTATACTGCTACTGCGCAGTGTTGTATGGGGTTGGGGCTTGGTTGAACTGGGGTGTTGCTTGCCCAGTCATCATTTTGGCATGTACTCTATATGCATCTGATGTTCTTTCCTGCATCAGCTCCATAGTTATACAATCTTTGTCATCGTGGCCCACTGACTTACAAAAGGTGCAATATGAATTCTTTGGAACTATCTGGTATTTCTGCATCATCATGCAGTGGTAAGGGTCGTGACCCGATTTCTTTCATATTTCGCACCATAATCCTCCCTTTGGTAGTGGGTTTGGCATACATGTTTCCATGTACTATGCGAATGTTGGTAATTCGTTCTTGTGGTGTCCTTCCATTCTGCATGTGGTGCACCAAACGGCTTCTCATTTGTACTTGTTCTTATTTTGGTTCAACTGAAATGTTAGATTCTTCAAATCCTCCTTCAATTCCTCGATAGTTGGGTCTGTATGTTGGTACTGGTTCTCTTTCAGTTGCAAGGTTTCCTGTAACACACCCACTATCGTAAATTAAAAATTTCTTTGAATTAATCTCCCACACATGAGAAATCTCCAGAAACCTGCACTTACATAATGCCAATCCCTGGTTCGATATCAGGATTCGGGGTTTCGGAGGTTCCGATGTCAAGGGTCCCTGTCCTCTCGAATCCCCGATCACCGATGGAATGAATTTTCGATGGGCCCCTTTGGTTGCCTCAACCCCGCTTGGTTAAGCCTCTGGTCCATATGACCTGTTTCTATATGACCATACGACAGCTTCTCGTCGGGGTTTCGGAGTTTGCGGTGCCAAGGTGCATATGTACCCGGAACTCTCGATCCTCCGATCCCCGATTTGCTCCTAGCATATTGGTTGTCCGGATAAGTCCTATTCAATACGACCACAATGTTCACAAGACCACAGTCTTAATTCTTGTCGGGGTTTGGCGCCTTTCCATGTCATGGCGCACAAGTCCCCTGGGCTCTCGGCGCGCCTTTACACTGGCTAGCCCCCTTGGTCATACCATGGTCCATGTGGCCACTTACCATATGACTGTAGCCGTATAACCTTCCATCAGGGTTTCGGCATTTGCGATGACACAAAACACATATACCCGGGACTAGCGATATCCTGATTCCCGATTCTCTCTGGATGCTCGACACGTGTCCCTTGGATCAACGGCCTATGATGGTGTCGGAAACTCGCATATCGCGGTTTCGTATTGCAAGGGATCATGTCCTTGAAATCCCCGATATGCCGAACTCCGACTCTCTGGGATCCTCTGCCACGTGTCCCTACTGTTTGGACGGCTCAGATCTTGTCGGGAATTCGCTAATCGCGACTTCCTATTGCAACGATTCTACACTCCTAATTTCTCCAATGGGTGAAATCCCGACGACTCCCCAGAACGCTGACACGTGTCCTGCCGAGATCAACGGTTAGGATCTATTCTCGGGATTTCGAGAACTACAAGGCCTCAATTCTCAGACTCAACAAAACCCCGATGACCCTGTTGTCCCGATGACTTCTCCGAGATGTTGACACGTGTCCTTCCGAGATCAACGGCTAGGACTCTTCCTCTGCACACTAGAGTTTAACTCCGGCGCATCTTCTCGAGATCTGACGGCTGTTGGGACTATGATCTAAGATCCGACAGTTCAGATCATTTCTCCTGCACGCTCCCCTTCCAGAAGTTATACTCCGTGAAACTCCTCCCGATCCAACGATTTACAAGATAATTGGACCGAGATCTAATGGTCTAGATTCGTTCTTTTGGGTCTTGGAGTTTACGATCCCAATTTCTCGTTGCTCACGATGATAGAGGGAAAAGGGGCAAGGTGTGTAACACTTGCATTACTGTCGTCAATCTAATGGTCGTGAATGACTATGGATCCTCCGACGAGATCTCATACGTCGACTTGTCACTCCTCATAACACTACTATCTTGGAACCTTAATAGAATCGTTCCTCCTCGTGCGGGGTTGCTAAGGTCTGTGCATTCAAGTCCTTATTCTGGGTTCTTAGTGAACTTTCCGAGGAGGGAATCTCTATGAAGAGATCTTTACCGGGGCATTTCCGGAAGCAGATAAAGGGAGACAGCCTTCCGAGAATGGCTGGGCATGATTAGATTCATTTGTCAACGTAAGTCGAGCACGGTTTCCTCGGTGTTAAGAATATATCAACTCATTCATATCAAGCACTACGCGGACATTCTCATGCTGAAAACATTTAAAAATTCATGGTTCTATGAGCTAACCTCTACTCCATATTAACAATTATTGTACAGACAATTCCTTCACAGGAAACATTTACAATTCCACAAGTCCATGAACATATGTGACAGCATATAAATTTCAAAATGCAATATGAGCAAAA
>ML834569.1:19735-40220 GCA_009831015.1 Picea engelmannii | reverse complement strand
CTCCAAAGGCTGAATACAAGATGAAGATCAACACAAGAAGAAACAGGGTCAAGCGCTGAAGGCATGTCCTCCTGAATAGCTGTGGAGACCCAATATTTCGGCCTAGCTGCTGGAAGCCTCCAAATGATACCAAACCCTGTAGAATGATAGATTGGGGTGAGTAGAACCCCCTCCTGAAGTCTCAGGCTGAAATGCCAAGAATTGCTCCTCCAAATGTTGAATCCTCAAGTGAAGCTGTGCCCTCATGAATACTGTCAAACCCTAATATTTCGGCCCTGGTGAAGGAGACCTCCAAATGCCCCGAAACTGCCTAGAAAGATAGATCGGGGCATTGTAAGCCTCTAGGTGAAGTCTCAAAGCGAGATCTGAAGTTTAACCCCTCCAAACTACATAGATCTGATTCCTATTAGCGCCCTCCTTTTCTCCAAATCGTGCCAATGCTCTAGGAAATCAACTGGATGGAATAACTCTCTCCAAAAGCACTAGAGTTAGTGATCATGGACCTGCAAAGAAAACCCAAGTGCTCAAATCTCTAAAATCCCTCTTAGACTCTTGGATCGAACCTCCTTCCAAACAATGATGTGCCCCCTTGCTAGAAACCCTCAAGGGTACGGCCTACTACTCTCCTGGATGAGTGATGGTACCTGTGACTGTTGTAGAATGGTGTGGGTGGAGTATTGCATCCCCGAGACCAAGCTTGGAACAAGATAGGTGGAATCTTTCATCACTGAGTTGTCCTCTAGGGTTTATATTCTCAAAACCCTCAAAACCGTGTGCTCAAGAGCCCCAAAAGAAAAATGCATAGTAATCCAAGATGAGTGAGAGGTGCGCCCTAGCCTTTCCTTTATACCTCTATTCTATTTCTCGGTTGAGTTAGTTAACCCCTAGGGTTAACTCCTAACTCAACTTCAAGTGTTCTAATTCTTCATTGAGTTACTTTTTACCTTTTCAAGTCAACTTAATACTATAACATTGAGTCTAGTTGACTTTTCCCCTTGCTGCATGAGACTATAGTCTAGTGGGGATGACTAGACTACTAAGTCTCTCCAATCCTCTTCATCAAAAGGTGGGGGACATTACAGTCTCCCCTGCTAGGAATTGCTTGCCCACAAACAATTCTGCACCTGTCTCCTGTATCACCTGTTCACTCTCCCAAGTAGCATCCTCAATAGGCAAGTCCTTCCATTTGATTAAGTATTCCTTGATGCTCCTCCTCCTTAGATTCTTCTCCCGAACCTCCAATATCTCCTCTGGCACCAATATAAATTGCCCTTCCTCATCTGAGGGTGGCAGTACCTCAAGTGGAGTGATGTGTTCGTTGATGGCCCTCTTCAAGCATGACACATGGAAAACGTTGTTTATCTTACTGCCCTGTGGAAGATCAAGCTTAGAAGCCATGACCCCTACCTTTTTGTTGACCCTATAGGGCCCAAAGAATCGGGGTTGGAGCTTTTTTGCTCCACTTCTCTTGATCGAAGCTTGTCTGTACAGTTGGAGCCTTAAGTAGACCAAGTCACCAACCTCAAATGTACGCTCTACCTTGTTCTTGTCTGCCTGGACCTTTTGTTGATTCTGTGCTCTTTGCAGGTGGTCCTTTAGTTCTCTGAGTATGTCCTGACTCTGTTGCACCTAATCTTGTACCATAGGAGCTCTGTTATCACCAAAGACAATCTCTACAAAGGAGAGAGGGTCATAACTGTACAGGGCCCTGAATGGAGTCATACCAATAGACATATGATAAGTGGTGTTGTAACAGTATTATCCTAGGTGTAGCCACCTAACCCATGCCTTCTGCTGCCCTGCTACATAATTTCTGAGGTAGCCTTCCACCCACTTGTTGACTATTTCGGTTTTCCCATCAGTTTGAGGGTGGTAATTGGTGCTAGGGGTCAAGACCATACCAACCAACCTGAATAATTCTTGCCAAAAGGTGCTCATAAATCGACTATCCCTGTCACTAACAATGGTCTTGGGTAAGCCATGTAGTCCAAAGATCTCCCTGAAGAACAAATCTGCAACCTTTGCTGCACTGAAGTCTGTGGCAATGGAGAAGAAGTGTGCAAATTTAGTTAACTTGTCCACCACTACGAAAATACAATCTTTCCCCCGTGCCCTTGGCAATATTGTGATGAAATCCATAGAGATTCTTTCCCATTTGTGCTCTGGGATGGTTAGAGGTTGTAACAATCCTGTTGGATGTGTGTTCTCATCCTGGTTTTCCCGGCAAGTAGTGCATTCCTTGATGTGGCACATCACATCTTCTTTGAGACCTTTCCCTTACCTGCCTGTATGTTTTGACAAATCCTTGGTGCCTTGCCACCGATGAATCATGACATGCTTGCAGTACCTTGGCCTTAAAGGCTAACTCAGGAACCAAGAAAATTCATCCCTTGTAGTAGATGACGTCATCTATGATTATGAAGTTGTCATCTTGTATCTGTCCATCCATCAACTAACATGCAAACTGATATTTTGAGTATTCTACCAAGAGGTGAGTCTTCCTGTCAACTGAAATATCGACCATAACATAAACTGATGGCCTTCTAGATAATGCATCTGCCGCTACGTTATTCTTCCCCTTGACAAACTCAATGTCAAAATCATAGGCCTGTATTTTGCTAACCCACTTCTGCTGCCTCTCATTTAAGTCCTTCTGTTCCAAAAAGTACTTAAGGTTGTTGTGATCTGATATCACTACAAATCTCGCTCCTACCAAGTATTGTTTGAATTTGGCCATGCATGCATGATGGCCAACATTTCTTTGTCATAGATAGTGTAAAGAAGCTCAGTGCCCCTCAATTTTCGGCTCTCATAAACAAGTGGGTGCCTATTTTCAATAAGCACTACCCCAATGCCCTCTCCGGAGGCATCACACTCCAATGTGAAGGGTTGGCCAAAATCTGGTAGAGCTAAAACTGAGCACGTGCTCATTACCTTTTTCATTTTGTCAAATGTCAACTGTGCCTTTGAACTCCATTTGAAGGCCCCTTTCTTGGTCAAATCGGTCAAGGGTGCACAAAGCTGTGAGAAATCCTTTACGAATCTCCTATAATAACAACAAATGCCAAGAAACCCCTTCAATTCTATAAGGGTATTAGGTGTGGGCCAGTCAAGTATAGATTGGATCTTCTCTTGGTGTATATGTACCCCTTTTAATCCAATGATGTGTCCCAAATAGAGGACCTCTGTCATTCCAAATTCACATTTGGACTCCTTTGCATACAAGGATTGGTCCTCCATGATGGCTAGAATCTGTTCCACATGTTGAATATGTTCCTCCCAAGTCCTGCTATAGATCAACAAGTCATCAAAAAATACTAGGAGGTGCTTCCTCAACTGCTTGTTGAAGACATGATTCATGCAAGATTGAAATGTGGTTGGCGCATTAGTCAATCCAAATGGCATCACCAGGAATTCATAGTGGTCGTAGTGACATCTGAAGGCAGTCTTGGGGACGTCCTGCTCCCTCATTTTGATCTGATGATAGCTAGAGCATAAGTCAATCTTAATGAAGTAAACAACCCCATGAAGCTCATCCAATAGCTCATCAATCCTCGTAATGGGGTACCTGTTCTTAATTGTTTTCTGGTTATATGCCCTGTAATCAATGCACATGTGCATGGTTCCATCCTTCTTCTTTACTAGTACCACTGAAGATGCAAAAGGAATGGAACTCGGTCTAATGTGACCCATGTCTAACAGTGCTTTGATATCCTTCTCTATCTCATCTTTGTATTTCTTTGGGTGTTTATAGGGCATGGTGATGGCTGGTTTAGCTCCCTCTTCCAGCTCTATGATATGCTCAAACCCCCTATCCGGTGGAATGGGTCCAAACACCTTACTATGTTTGCCAATGATTCTTTGAATCTCTAGTGAATAGTGAACCTTTCCCTTCTTGTCCACATGTACTGAAATCCTACACTCAACAACATATACAATGTCTTCTCTTCTGAAAATGGCCTCCATGCGCTTTTTTGTAACCACCCTAGCCGTGTTTGCTGACATGCCCCTGAGAACTACCTTTTTTCCACCTTCCTTTGTGAAAGACATCTCCATGGTCTTGTAGTTGGTGGTGATTGGTCCCAACGTGCTAAGCCATTGAACCCCAAGGATGATATTTGTGTCTGGAAGATCCATCACATAAAAGTCTTGTGCTAAATCATGCCTGCCCAATGTAAGCTTCATTCCTGGTATGTACCTGTTACAAGGCATGGTGCTTCCTCCTGCTACCTCCACCTTGAATCCTTCAAATTCCACTATGGGTATGTGCCTCTTCTGTAGTAGGGTTGAATCAATAAAGTTGTGAGAAGCACCCTCATCAATGAGAACCAAAACCTTATGTCCCTGCAATACCCCTCTCATCCTGAAGGTGTTATACTTGGGTACTCCACTGATGGATGCCAATGTAGCCTTCTCCTCTGTTGTCATGCCATGACCTGGACTTTCTTCTTCTGCAGTTTCAGTGGTGTCTGCTTCTATATTTTGTAGGTGGCCGAAATCTTCATCCTCCTCATTGTCAGAAGTTACCTCAATGTAGTGGGCCTTGCCTCTGCCCATGCACTTGTGGGATGGATCCCAAGGCTCTTTGCATGTATAACACAATTGTTTTCTCCTTAGTTCCATTCTTGTGTTCTCATCCATCCTACCTCGTCCCTTGTCAAACCCCCTTGGGTCTCTTCCTCCTTGATTCATGGGAGGTTTTGGTCTCTTCCTCCAGTGTTTAGAGGTGGTCTAGGAATAAACTTAGATTTTGCTGTTAGGCCTAGATCTCTAGTCCTCCATATAACGTCCTGCAAGTTGGTAGGCTTGAAGGCCTTAACCCAACCCTTTAAGGGTTCCATCAAACCCTCTGTGAAAAGCATCATGAGTCTTGATTGAGACATGTCCTGTACCATGACTACTAGACACTCCTCAATATACACCTCAGGTGATACTGTCTGTCTGAGTTGGGTGAGTTCCCTGAAATGTAGTTTTGGATCCCCCTAGTCAAACCTGTCAATGAGCCTATGTGTAAACTCTGTGTAGGTCCCTAGTGATTCCTGCTAGAATTTGTGGCTCACTGTCCTCACCTGATCCTTCCATTTCGGCCTCTGCCTCACCTGTCTGTTTCCTTCTTCTACACATATAAATGCCATTGAACTTCTGCATGCGCTAACCCTCACAGGAAGGGAGGATCGATGCTCTGATACCACTGTAATGTTCCCAAGCCAATTTTTTCGCTTGGAACACTAACTGATCATGGATTAACTTATGTGTTTGTGTTTACTTACAAGTTTACTTCTTGAGTTCGGCCTTAGGGTTTGCAGATTAATTTAACTAACATATGGCATAGATTTGAAGATATAGCAAGTGGAAATACAAGATACTACAAGCAACACCAGATGTGGAACCAACAACATAGATCTGACCTTTATTAATATAATGAGAAAGAACCTGATACAATAAGGATGTAGATCTGGAATAAGAAACAGATAGATCCAATAGATATAATATGAGTTCCTACAAAATGCTCTCGTTAAGAAGATATAAGCCTCCAAAGGCTGAATACAAGATGAAGATCAACACAAGAAGAACCGGGGTCAAGTCCAAACCCCCCTGGCTGAAGGCACATCCTCCTGAATAGCTGTGGAGACCCAATATTTCGGCCTAGCTACTGGAAGCCTCCAAATGATACCAAGCCCTGTAGAATGATAGATCGGGGTGAGTAGAACCCCCTCTCGAAGTCTCAGGCCGAAATGCCAAGAGATGCTCCTCCAAATGTTGAATCCTCAAGTGAAGTTGCGCCCTCCTGAATACTGCCAAACCCTAATATTTCGGCCCTGGTGAAGGAGACCTCCAAATGCTCTGAAACTCCCTAGAAAGATAGATCGGGGCACTGTAAGACTCTAGGTGAATTCTCAAAGCGAGATTTGAAGTTTAACCCCTCCAAACTACATAGATCTGATTCCTAATAGCACCCTCCTTTTCTCCAAATCGTGCCAATACTCTAAGAAATCAACTGGATGGAATAACTCTCTCCAAAAGCACTAGAGTTACTGATCATGGACCTGCAAAGAAAACCTAAGTGCTCAAATCTCCAAAATCCCTCTTAGACTCTTGGATCAAACCTCCTTCCAAACAATGATGCGCCCCCTTTGCTGGAAACCCTCAAGGGTACGACCCACTGCTCTCTTGGATGAGTGATGGTACCTGTGACTGTTGTAGAATGGTGTGGGTGGAGTATTGCATCCCCAATACCAAGCTTGGAACAAGATATATTAAATCTTTCACCATCGAGTTGTCCTCTAGGGTTTGTATTCTCAAAACCCTCAAAACTATGTGCTCAAGAGCCCCAAAAGAAAAATGCATAATAATCCAAGATGAGTGAGAGGTGTGCCCTAGCCTTTCCTTTATACCTCCATTCTATTTCTCTGTTGAGTTAGTTAACCCTTAGGATTAACTCCTAACTCAACTTCAAGTGTTCTAATTCTTCATTGAGTTACTCTTTACCTTTTCAAGTCAACTTAATATTATAACGTTGAGTCTAGTTGAATTTTCCCCTTGTTGCATGAGACCATAGTCTAGTGGGATGACTAGACTACTAAGTCTGTCCATTCCTCTTCATCAAGAGGTGGGGGACATTACACTTCTCCACTTGGGTATGGGGTTACACATAGATCTTTATTAAGGCTATGTCTTTGTGTAAGATTAGTGCCTTCTCCACATGGGTATACAATTACACATAGATCTTTCTTGAGGATATGTCTTTGTGTAAGATTTTTGGGTTCTGTTATCGCACAATCTGTACTTGCCCAAAGCCCAAGGCAGGTGAATACAAGATTGGCGTAACAGGGGGTGACCTATCACTGTCAGCTTAATAGGAAACCCCTTTCTGTTTAGGAGTATATCAAAGTTACCCCAGGGGAGTTGTCCCCAGTGAACTAAAGGGCTGATAAGACTAAGGCAAGGATGCAAGAAAATCCCCCTCTCACTGGTCACTCAAGTCAAAAGGTTCTTAAGGTCTTTAAGAGATGAAACAACGGTAAAATGGAGTGTAGCTACCCAGAACAAGACAACACAGAAAATATGGCAGCTTTCAAGTACTAAATATGATGTTAGTGCTTCTTAAGACCATGAACATTCAAAAAATAGGCTAGCTTATATGAAGTTGCAGCAATGTAACAATTTACAACAACAATAAGTATTTTGCAACAATCGCAAAAAATATGCATTGAAATTGCTTGAAAAAGACAAAAAAAATGTAGCTTTAACTATGCAGAATGATAATTGATTGTTGCAAACAAGTTTGGCAATGTCTAGCTAGCACTAAATGTCACTTTTGCAGAGAATTTGCTGTAGTTATATGGTTGTAGCAATCTTTTGTAACAACAATAGATTCCAGTGCTCAAAATTGCAAGGAAACACCATGTAAACTTAGCATTTATCTATTAGATTGATTAGCAATTGTCACAAGCAATTTCTGGATGAGCTAGGTGCAAGTTTTATAGGTTAATGCAACAAATTAACATGAATTAGTATGGCTGTAGCAGTGATTTGCAATAACAAGAAGTTAGCTAAGGAATTAGTCTAGTTTAGGGTTAGTAAAATTTAGCAAAGGCTTCAATGAAGTAGGTTTGAGTGTTTATTTGATCAATCGGTCACTATAGTAAGTAGACTATTGCCTTTTAGGGTTTATGGAGTCAACAATAGCAATGGAAAAACTAGGAGAAAAGTAGCAATGATAATACTTGTCAAAGGAGAAGGGATGGATGGATGGAGGAGGTGTCGGCACTTCAAGGCCTCGAGCATCCAAATCCTAAAGACAAATTTGCTAGAGAGTAAGGAATCTTAGGCCCTAGTGAATCTTCCTTCCTTAGACTATTTAAAGAGTGTATGCAATAGGCAACTAGAGTGCTAGCACTTTAGGGCTCTAGTAACCACTTCTAAACAAAGTGTACTTGAGAAATTTAGACAAGTAGAAAACTATAGAGAGAAAGAAACAACTTATGTTTCTCTCCTTGGGTTTAAGCAAACAATTTCATAATCTTTAACATGAAAAAAGTAAAATTTACCACAAACATTCATTTACATAAACAAATTGCATATTTTCTACTTACTTCACCAAAAATAATCAAGCCAAACCCTAGTTGAAGATCTTCCACCATGAAAAATAGCCAAGATACACCAAAACATGCCTCTCCAAGAAGTTGCACACTAGTTATTTCAGCCAATAGCCCTTAAAGAGGGTGCAAATTTCAATCCACACTAAGTGTGTGTTGAGTGATGATGAAAAATGAGAGTACTTTCTCTCTATTTATACAATACTAATGAACTTTAATTAAGTTTAGGTCATTAAAAGGTCGACCTCCCGAAATTACATCAAAAATCCAGTTTTTACATAAATAACAATAATTAATCCCTAGAATCTTCTCCAAGGGTGACGTCATGCCCTTCTAAGTACCTCTTTTTTTTTGGCAAGGGTGACGTGAGCTCCTAAAGTGGAACGTTGGGCTCCAGATGCAGAACGTTTGGCCTCCAAAGGCTCTGGATGATGCCCACACGTGCCAACCAGCTCATAACTTCCCTCAATATGCAAACCCTATCTCTCGATGACGTCCAGGGTTATAATGATGACATTATGGGATCTCAAAGGTCAACATCCAGGTGGAAGAGCAAGATCCCCTTGGGTCTAGATCTGCTAGAGTGTCTCCAAGGGAAACATCCTTCTTTTTTCTTGGTGCAAGTCTCTGATGTCTCATTACCCTTGGTTGGGGTTACAACATCCATCTATGGGCTTTCATCCCCATGGAGGTCTAAGCTAATCATTCCCCCATGTGTACCTGTCCACCGGGCAAAGTCCTGCAACACAACAAGCACGCCTCCCAGGGGTTCATAAGTCACATGGATCGTAACATGTAAATCACATCCAATAATTAAATTACCCAAACATGTGCATCAAACCCCCCTTTACCTAGACAAATGCTCAAAGACGTTATGTAGTGTAACAAGTCAGGTTTGGAGAGGGTCTCAGGGTGTCCTACTAGGCTAATCCTCCTTAAGTTTGGGGTGTTTCCCAGGTGAGAATATGTCTAGTTCATGTAAGTGTGAGTGAGGTGGCGTGGGGTAAGTGTTTGAGCATGGGATGCAATGATAACAGGGAAATGTAGATCTTACCTGTGGGTGCCTTTGTAGAGGGCGAGTTGCACCTTGTCATAGATGCCATTTTTTCCTAGCCCATTCAATGCCTTTTACTCTTAGCCTCATTACTTTTGATCTTTTTCTTTTATGATTCAAGGGAAGATTTGAGGGACACTGTCCTAGCTTGGTGACTAGAGGTGACAACGGTATCCAGAAGCATTTCATGGAGATGAGAAGGTTGGCTCGTGATGAGATCCCCTTTCTCCTGGCTATGCCACCAAGAGCCACTACCTTGGTTTGGTGACCAGATAGATGGTAGTGTCATACCGCTACATGCCCATGGTCATAATAGGTTGGATCATGATGTGACCTCCCATCCACCAACTAATAACTTGAGTGTTTATTTATCTTACGGGTTCCCTTTTCTTACTGAGAAGCCTTTTATTGCTTTCTCGGGAGTCCTTGGGCGAAGCATCTCAAAGGTTTCATTTTGGATTTTAACTTTTTCCGGCTACTTTTACCCTCTGGGCCTTTAGCCCCTTCTTCCCACAAGGCAAGGTACAACCCTTCCTAGTGTGGCAAATCCCAATGCCTGAACAAAGGTAGGGGGAAAATGAGAGGAATAAAGATGGAAATTGGTAAGTATGGAGGGAATGGACGATGACCTTTCATAGAGCCACCCATTAGCAACCCATCCTAAAGGGAGATCAACTTATTAGGCATCATGTCACCCTTCCAGGTATGAACAAGTTAAAGAGGATAATTTCCAAGCAAACGTTATGAAATGAAGGAGAATTCAATGCAGCATATTCAAGTGCTTCAATAATCAGAGTGACATATACCATGATACCTAGACTCATTACCTCATGGAGAAAGACTTATTGCTACTTCGGGACCAGGCTGGTGGGATGGATACTGTTGTTGTGGATAGATGGGTTGCACTGAAGAAAAGAGGGGCCCTCCAGGGCCATGATCAAGTCATCCGACTCTCGACACTCCATGTTTAGGACCCGTGGGCCTCAAGACATGATATCCTTAGTTATCCCTAGGGTAGGGGATAACATCTAGCTCCAACTCGGGGACATGTTCTCACCATAGAGCACATGAGAACCTCAACATCTCTGGTATGACCTATGCCTGCTAGATCTCAACAAAATGCATTAGTAATCCTTAGGGTGGTGATATCACCCCTTGCTCATGTATGATATAATAAATAAAGAGCATCATATATACATAATGAAGGAATACAAAAATGAAACTATAACTATACTAGCATGATATGCATATGGTATATACAATGGATGCAAGTGCCTACCTACCTCTACTTACCTATTAGTTGAATGCTAGGTGTAGTCAAATAACCAGTGAAACTATCCTAGCAATATCTCATAATACCTGCCTGTGTGCTTCATCATAAACCAAAACAATGACAAGTTAAGAACAAAAATAACATAAGTTAGAGCATGTATAATATTATCAGAAATCATAAAGTTTAGCTCATGGAGGCGGGAGGGAGGGACAAAATTATGCCAAGTCACACTTCAAGGAAAGTGCTCAATCCATCTAAGAAAGGGATTGTGAAAAATCAAAGGCTCAAAAGACTGACTCAAAGTGTCTGAAGGTTGGTTACCTTGGACGTCATCACATTGTGAGGTCTGGGAAGGGACTAGCAAGAACGTAAAGGATGATCGGAAATTTTCTAAGGGAAAACTAAAACACTGGAATAATAAACTTCTTCTTAAGGTATTCAACCTACCCTTGAATTCTAAAAGAATGTTTTGCCCCAGAGAAAACTCAAGACAAGGGACATGTTTCCCAACTACACCCTTGGTGACATAGCGAGGTAAAGTAATTGAAGGAGGCTGGAAAATCTTGTCACAAGTATCCTGCTTTAGGCAAGCAATTTCCTCACTCTTATCAAGATTTGAGCACAATGGTGGTTGATAATTTTCTTCATAGAATAAATCTGAATGCTCAAAGGAATACTAATCAAAATCCTCAAGGCATGACCGAAAATCATCAGGAGAACATAGAACTAGGTCATCCTTGGGTGTTTGGAAAGTGTCTGTAACTATATCATCTCCTTGTTGCCATATGTCAGAATCATTATTAACCTCATATGATAGTTGTAAGGGAAACATTTTGAAATGACCCTCAATGTTGTAAATGGGATCCACGTGTCAACACATAACCGGTTTGCTTGGACTGTACGATTGCCAAGTCACTTTGTCAACTGAACATGCCACGCCATTTTCCTTCCTTGTGTCATCATATGAGGTTGCCACGGCAACACTATACGGCCTGTACGATCATGCCACATGTCATCCTTGTAGTGGTGACACCTGTCACCTTTGACCTCTTTGACTTTTACCTTTTTGCCTCAGTTTGACTCGAAATTTGACCAACCATATCTTTTGGATACAAACTATGTTTGAGGCAATTTTTGCGTTGTTGGAAAGCTCTCGCCAAGCTATACACATTGATGGAATTTTTTAGAGCATTTGGGATAATTGAATTTTGAGCTTTTATGAATCCTCTTGGACCTCTATGAGTGTTTCGTATACTCCTGGACCTCTGTGAGTGTTCCTGGATCCTACTGGATCATTCATTCACTTGATTAGCAAGTTCATCCAATGATGGTGGTCTAGCACACATGAGGTTCATTATTCATTGTTGCATACAATGTTACATTTAATGCATTGGGAATTTAGGTGAGGATCATGGGTTCAAGTCAGATAATGAATCATGATGCTTGAAAGTTATGATTTTTTTCCTTTTTTCACCTTGGTGGCCATCTTATGTGTCCTAGTCAAGTGTTGTCACTCTTGGGGAATATAGGCACTGTTACCCCCCCCATCCCTATGGGTAACTGGATAAGATTATGTCTCATGGCCCGCAATGAAGATAATGATCTTGATCATGATGATTATTAACATGTCCAAAGATGGCAGTCAAATATCCACCCTCATATTGCTTCTTCTACTTTAGATTAACCAAGCTCATCACATCCAATCAACTTGGTGTATGGGAGATGGTAATTCATCGTTACCATGAGGTATGTTAGTCATTCTTTCATGCAAAGTTTTGTGCTTAATATACTAGGCATGTGGACAAGAATCATTAGTTGAAGTTGGGTAATGGATCACCAGCTCAAGACATTATCTTTGTTTCCTTGTTTCTCCTTGGTGGCCAGCATTTGTGCCCTAGTCTCGTGTTGTCACCGCCCAAGGAAAAGGAGTGCTATTGGGGGGCCCTCACAAGGGTAATGTTATTCGCCCCACCATACGTAGCACTTTCCATCCTAGAGCCCATTGTAGTGTACTTAACTTCAGTAATGGGTGAGGGGTTGTGTTGAATTATTGTAACTTCGAAGAGTATTCTACTTATATTTGAGTCATTATTGTATATATCAAATCCCCTTTTGTGGATTGATCAAGTCGGGTCTTGTATAAGATCAAATCCCTTTTTGTGGATTGGTCAACATGTAAGGTGGTTTTAGCCACTTCTAGGAGAAGTCGGCTCCACCAAGTGAAGAGTCACAACCCTAGCGCCACCTTACAACTTGTATTTATATATGTGAGGATGGTGTCTCATTTGAACACACTCACTCACTCATCTAGTGCGCATATCTTGAAGACAGATGCAGTTGCAGGAAGAAGTCTAATGAAGGAGAAGAGAGGCAGATGCTTGGTCTTGATCTGTCTTTAGTGTTTTGGTCTTAGTCTTGGATTTGTATTGGCAATCTATTATTGAGGAAGTTTTGTTGGGTTTTCTTCCCCATGAGGGTTTCCCAAGATAAAATGATGTGTACCTTGTGATTGTGTTTCTTTCAGTGATCCTCTTTATACTGTTGTTTTGGAAATGCATTGAATTCTCATGAAATTTGAAAATAACCTAATAACAATAGTAAAAACTTAACATGGTATCAGAGCTTGACTAATTAGAGCATCTTTCACTAGGTATCTTGACGTCTCCGTTGATGTACAATAAGTTTATGGCTTTTCACTGAAGAATAATTTTTGAGAAAAGACCACCTAGGGAAGTGCGCCTTGCCTTAACACATCTTTTGGCAGCTTGAGCGAACCTTTTCAGTGGCTGGATTCTCTAAAAAGTCAAACCCTAGTTTTGATTGATATAAGAAAACGAGAACGAGCACCAGAAGCACTAGGCTAGAATTGCGTAGGTCCAGTTTTAGGGGATAAAACTTGAAATTTTCTGAAATGATTTGCTCCAACAAACTCGTCTCATCCCAACGCATTTCCTAGTAAGTTCAGTTTCATTTTCTGAGCACTTTCATTTTCTGGTCATTATCTTAGCTCCAGGTCAAGATGTCTGCAAGCACCAAGCTTGATGATAAGTTAGAAGGTGTGGAAAATTTTCCTGACTGGAAGTAAAAAGTTGAACTCATTCTTGAAGAGAATTACCTTGCAAAATTCATAAAAGAAAATGTACCGGAGCTCGAAGAAAATGAAGCTAAAGAGAAGTACAAGAAGGATATGATTAGGGATAAAAGAATAATTGCAGATTCTATTAAAGACCACTTGATCCCTCAAGTGTCTTCTAAGAATACTCCAAAAGATATGTTTGATGCCCGAACCAGAATGTATGAAAGAACATCAATCAAGAGATGAACTTGAGAACCCAACTCAAGAATACAAGAATGCAAAAAGGAGAAACAATTCAAGACTATTTCTCTAGGGTTTCTCAATTCAAGGAATAGTTAGAGGCAATTAGAGACATGTTAGATGAAGATGAACTCGTGATGACAACTCTTAATGGTCTCAGAAGACCTTGGGATGCCTTCATCCAAATTATTTGTGCAAGAAAATATAAAGTCCAATTTGGTAGTTTATGGGAAGAATGTGTTCAAGAAGAAGAAGCAAGAGTGGCTAACCAACAAGTCGTTCTATTAAGAGATGAAAATCAATCCCTAATTTCTCAAGCTAAGGGTGGAAAGGGAAAGTCTCATTTTCAAAAGGAGACTCACTTTCATAAAGAGTCTCACTCTCCAAAGAGATTCTATAAATATCATAAAGGTCAAAGAAGGAAAAAATATTTCTCCTCCTACCAGTGTTATCATTGTGATAAGATGGGACACATTGCTAAGAATTGTCTTGCCAAAAGGGAAGAATTCAAGAGGAGAAATAACAAAAGACATCATGCCCATGCAGCTGAAGATGATGAGCCACCCAAGAAGTTAGCTAAAGAAGAGATTGAAGAATATGTTTTGTTTTCCTCTCTCTCGGGATCTGTGACACCTGGAAAGGATACTTGGCTCATAGATAGTGGTGCCTCTAAACACATGACAGTTCAGAAGAACACTCTTTCCAGTCTTGTAGAGAAAAACTCCTCCCAAAAAGTTTGACTTGGAGATGATTATTAGTGCCCAATCAAAGGATTGGGAGAAACCACCTATGAACTTGATTCAAGAACTCCGATGAGAATGAAGGATGTACTCTATGTACCAGGTTTGAAAAAGAACTTACTTTCTATTTTTTCTCTAGATAAGAAAGGTTTCAGGGTTGCATTCGTAGATGGTAAAGTTCTTATGTGGTCTAAAGGAAAAGCTATAGAAGATCCAATTGTTATTGGAATAGAAGAAGGTGGTTTGTACAAGTTAAAGGGTCACTCAGATGTAGCCTTGACTCATTCTATTGAAATTCCTTGTAACTTTGGCATAGAAGGATAGCTCACATCAACTACAAAGCCTTACGATATGTGAGCAAGGTAGTTACAAGTTTACCAGAACTAAAGGTTGATCATGAAGGTGTATGCAAGGGATGTGCACCAAGAAATAACACAAATAATCCTTTTCCAAAGAGCGATAGTAAAACAGAAGGAATTTTGGAACTTGTCCACTCAGATGTATGCGGTCCAATGCCATCAACCTCTCTAAGAGGGTATGTATACTATGTATCATTTATTGATGATTACTCTCGTAACTAATTCATGGTAATTAACTGATTGATGGTCATTAACTGATTCAGTCTCTCCTGTACTGCGCCTCGTTCTGTGATTTGTGTAATTGTTGCTATGCGCACGCTTGGTACTAGAAATTCTAATGGCACCACTGCTTCTTGGCCATAAACCAGTTTAAATGGTGTGTGCCCGGTCAAATTTTTGCACGTAGTCCTGTATGCCCATAATATTGCTGGTACTTTGAGATCTCAGTCGTCCCTATTGACGTTACAGATCTTTGTCAACGCGTTCTCCAGGATTTTGTTAAATGCTTCCATTGTGCCATTCGCCTGTGGGTGATATGGTGTTCTCTTCTGGTGATGGATTTCAAACTCTTCAGTCGTAGTGTTGATGGTGCTATTTATGAAGTGTGTGCCTTGGTCACTCATCAAAATTCTTGGACACCCAAATCCAGTGATTACTTGCTCAAATAAAAAGTGTGTTGTTGTTTCTGCGCTGCAATCCTTTACTGGTGCGGCTTCCGCCCATCTAGTTAGGTATTTCGTCGCGGTGATAATGTACCTTGCTCCTATTCTTTTTGTTGGTGGGTTGATTGGTCCCACAAAATCTATTTCCCATTTATCAAATGCCTGGAGTGTTACCTGTGAGCGTAATGGCATCTCGTCCCTTCTGTTGGGTTTGCTGACGATTTGACAGACATCGCATGTTTGACAGTACTCCTTCGAGTCTCTGTGGATCGTTGGCCACCATAGTCCTGCGAGCAATACCTTCTGCATGGTAGCTTTACTTGCGTAATGTCCTCCTACTATTCCCTCATGGGCTTCTGCTAACACTCGTGGTCTTTCGTGCTCTAACACGTACCTTCGCAAGATGCTATTTGCGCCCATCTTATATAGATGTCCCGCAATCAATTGATAGTCGGCGGCGCATACTACCAGGTTTTTCTTCTCTGCGGTATTATACTCTTGCGGTGCAGTACCTGTGCTCAAGCACTGAATGATATTTGCGAAGTATTCATCAACGATCTGAATTGAGAATAGTTGTGCATCTGGAAATTTGTCTTCTAAATTCAAAGGTTCTTCCCCATTTGTGACCCTTGATAGGTGGTCAGGTCCTGCGTTCAACTTTGCTGGTTTGGCGATTACTTCAAAGTCAAATTCTTGAAATAGGAGTAAGCATCGACAAATTCTCCCCCCAACATTGTCTTATTGACTATATATTTCAAGGTTGAGTGATCTGTGAACATCTTAAAGTGTTTCCCCAATAAGTAATGTCTGAACTTTTGCAGTGCATAGACCATATCTAGCCCCTCTCTTTCTGTCATGTTATAGTTCTGTTCTGAGTCAGATAGCTTCCGGCTCGCAAATGCTATCAGTTGATCCAAATCTCCCGCTCTTGGTTGTGCCAAGATAGCTCCAAGTGTTATGGTTGATGCGTCTACATGTACGTGGAATGTCTTCTCCCAATCTGGAAAGACTAATATTGACGCGGTGACCATCTTTTCCTTTAGGGTATCCAGACCGTGTTGACACTCGTCGTTCCATTGAAACTTTGTATCCTTTCTTAGCAACTTTTCCATCGGTGCAATAATCTGTGCATATCCTTTGATAAATTTCCTATAGTAACCTATGTGTCCCAATGTCGCTCTTAGCTGACAGACCATTTTTGGTGGTGGTAAGTTAACAATGACTGCGATCTTTGCAGAATCTACTAATAAACCCTGTTTGCATACTATATGGCCCAATAGTATCCTGAACGATGTTCTGAATATACATTTCTTTATATTAAACGATATCTAACAGTGTCTGCATCTTTCCAACATTAGCCTTAAGACTTCTACATGGTATTTCAACAAACTGTAGACTGTCCAATCATCCAGGTATACTTCGAGAAACTGGTGGATGAATTCCTTAAACACAACAATGACTACTCTGGAAAAAATTGTTGGTGCATTCTTCAGTCCAAACGACATGACTGTGTACTGATACGATCCCCATTTTGTTGCAAGCATGGTCTTGTATCCATTTTCTTGTGCTATCTTGATCCGATGGTATCCTGAGAATCCATCAGTGAATGAGTAGGCTTCATGTCCTCCTACATTCTCTAACACTTCATCCATGAAAGGTGTAGGGAATGGGTCGTGTAGGTATGCATCATTCAACTTCCACAAGTCGACACATATCCCGATCCCTCCTTGTTTCTTGTCCTGTACTACCATCGGGCTTATCCATTCTAATTCTTCGACCGGTTCTATGATGTCGACTTTGAGCATCCTGTCAATCTCAACTTTTAATTTCTGCTTATATATGGCGTTCAATTTATATGGTCGCTGTCTGATCGATATCGCTTCTGGTCTAAGTGGTATCTTCACCTCTCCTAAATCTCCTGCTATACCCTTCATCTCTGTAAATGTTGTGGGGAACAAGTCGTTGTATTCGCGCAATAACTCTGTTATTCTTTCCACTATTTGTTCATCGCAGTAATCTCCAATGTTGGCCATTTTGGGATGCTCGACTGTGCCAATGTTGACTTTCTTTACTTTAATCGGCGCGGAAATGACTTCTGATTCTATGGGTGGGCCTTCGACATCTCTTTTTCCTTCTTCTTCTTCAATCTGAATATCACGTAGATCATCTTCATCCGGTGCTTCCTCTTGCACATGGGAACATGAAAACAGTTCCTTGACTGTCTATTTATTCCGTTGTTTCTCTTCTGTGATAGGTTCTATTTCTGGTGCTTGGATGAATATCACTCCTCTTATCTTTTTAAGAGCAGCATCTATGTTGGGGTTCTCATGCTCTAATGAGAAAGTGACTGTGAAATTCTGTTGCAATAGCATCCAGGTCGTAGTTCCTTTGCGCAATTCCTGGTTTGTATACTAGTTCGCTGGGATGCCCTTGAGAGTGTGTATAAAATGATGAGGCCATTCCTCTGGAGGTGTCATTTTCCATCGCATTCTACACTCCTCCAAGTGCTCCACTATTGCTCTTTGTCCATCATACTTCTGTTGTTTGTTGTTTTTTGTTCCGTGTCGAACCTTATGCGCAGTAACCGCTTACATTGGTACCAGTCTGTGATGATCGTTTTGTGTGTGCCCCACCATCTTGCAGGTGTGGCCTTGAGTGCTAGATCAAGTGCTAACAGTCTCTGGTTCTCTAAGACTTCATCTTCATATTGTGCTAAGAATGTTTCCAAATCGTTTACTTCGTGGAAACTGGGTGGTTCTCTGATTTCTGTGCCTACCCATCTTATTGCGCGGTATATTCTTGCACATCTCATCGTGGACACTTCGTATAGCCTTTGTTGCCAGTTCTCTAAACCGGTATCTGAATCTGTTGCACAGGAAGTGATGCTCCGCCAACTGAGTATCTCGTCTGCAGTTGTGTTTACGTAATCCTCATCGTGCACAGTTATTCTATACAACTGGCCGATTTCCTCTAGGTCCAGACAAGTAGGTTCTACGAACCTCTCCCCTTCTGATGGGTCCAATGGCGCGATGACCATGTATTCTCCTTACTCAAATGTCATTTTTATGGTCTTTAAGTTGATTATGGCCTGGTTGTCAAACGCCCAATCCAGACTAAGCAATGTCGGGTAAGGTGTTGTGTCGTCCACTATTTCAATGACTTCAAAATCTGCTTTAGTGCACACTCCATCTAGGTCTATTGTCACTCCTTTCAATCTACCTATCGGTAGAACTCTGTGTTGGTTTCCCAGTTTCAATTGAACAGGTGAATATCCTAGTGTGGGCTCTCCCATGCATTGCCATGTCTTTTTTGGTAGTACATTAACTTCAGATCCTAGGTCTAGTATAATGTCTCCCATATTGAAATCTCCAATGTTGGCATTTAGTCTAAATTCCCTACTTCTTCTTCTTCTTGTGTGTAGGTGATTGATTGGTTTTGGTTCTAGTTTTCTTTTCGTCTCGATGCTACATTTTTCTAGTATGTTTTGCAATATTTTCACAGATGATGGATCACTTAATACCTTTACACATGATTGCAAAAAGCCTTTGATTGTACTTACTTGGCCCATGGAATGTATTTCGATGGTATGATCCAATAACGGAGGCATTTCGTATTCGGGTGCTTCCTTGCTTTGTTGCGCAGTTGAAGTCGTCGCAATATCTTCCTTCCGAAATTCTTGTCGAGCTTGCTTAAATATCTCCTTTTCCTTCTGTGCGTCAAAATGTTTCCTTGGTTCGACGTTCTTTTTCACCCATTGATTTTGTGTTGGTGCTTTTCGAACAGTGTCGTCCCCTGTTTTAACTCCTCCACAAGTAACTATATTAATGTTTCGTCCTTCATCCCTTGCTTCAGCGGAAATCCACTGAACATTCTAGTTGTTCTGGTTCCTCTTTTCCTAGATATTTACTAGTAGTGTCAGACGTTCTTCTTGTTAGAATATAGAAGATTGTGCTCGTTTTACCATTGACGATACCCTCGTCACCCAACCACAGGCGAAAGCCACCCTCCGAGCACCTTGCCCTTGATAGAGAAGAGAATCCTGGTCGCAATCCAATAGCCAAGAGAGGCTAATGCACCAAGCAAGAATAGAACCCAAGCTGATCAAATAATCCCACCTAGAGGCTAGCGCACACCTTCCCAGAAACTTGCGCACAAGCTGCAACTGCACCTATGCAGATCCAGTTCTCTCTGCAACTGCTGAGATGAGAATAATGAGAACTGGCGCCCTGTATTTATAATAGTCTGGGTAGTTTAACTAGGGCCGACTTCTCCTTCTGGGTATTAATAAATTCATATTAAATATATTTCTGCAGCCGACAACTTGTCTAGGGTTTCCTTCACTTCGTTGCTTCCTTCTAGAGTATTATAATCTCGTCATAGGTCACGATGGAGGTTCATACCTCCCGAAGCTACCATAATATTAACACTCCCTCCTAGCTAGGGAGGTATGGTCTTGAGCACAACAGACCATTCAACTGGTAGCAACACGAGCACCGTCATTATTAACCAACTGGATAATCTCCTATGACAACTAGTACAATATTAATTGATAGAACACACCTGTGTCTATTCAAGGTAGTACACAACTACTCAAAGCGTGACACATAGTCACAAACAGTGGAACAAATCCACCACAATAGTATATCTCTATTGTCTGGAGACAGGCAGTCTCAATCATCTGGGCCAATCTTTCACTCACATCTGTGAGTTCTGAAAGAATATTTGCCTCACGAATAGTGGAACATATCCACCACAGTAGTTTTACATCTACTGTCAAGCATCTGATAGCAACCTGCATAGAAACAATGTTATGATATAAACTGAATCATCTGGGCCAATCTTTCATTCACGTCTGTGAGATATGAAAGAATATCTGCCCTCAGTATAGAACATCAGCAATGGGCTATCTGCCCTATTCTTCTCAACCAAGGAAGAAGGATTGTTTATGATTTCTGAGCCTGGACCATTCCTCACCCTGGGCC
>ML834569.1:0-15881 GCA_009831015.1 Picea engelmannii | reverse complement strand
GATTCCAACTTGACGGAGGCTTGTCCAAATCCTTCGACGGGGTAAGTGATTTTGTCTCCAAGCTCCACTTTGTATGATGTCTTTCTCTCATTTAGATTTGAGAGTCTGGCTTGATCTCCCGTCATGTGCCTGGAAGCTCCACTGTTGATTATCCACATATCATCTTCAATCGTCCCGGTGAGTGTTGAGTAGTGTAAAAGATTGATTATTTCACACATGTCTTCGGTTGACTGGTAACTGATCATGCCTTGATCCAAAACTTCAACTTCGTCATTTCGGTCTTCTCAGAGAGCCAAGAGGTGTGCTGAGTTAGGGCGCATCTGAATATCTACTTCTTGGGCGAGATGCTCCATCACAAGGTGTCGAATCAGAGATTTAGGGTTTCTGCAACTACTTCTGCTAGTAACCCTAGCTGTAGTGTTTTTGGAAGCTGCTCCTGTTAGTAACCCTAGCGGCAGTTCCTCAACGAGCTCAATATCTAGCGGTTATGCTTCCTTCCAGCGTTTTAGGCTGACTGAAGGGGGTGTGGGCCCATAACCTGTTAGAATATAGAAGATTGTGCTCATTTTACCATTGACGATACCATCGTCACCCAACCACGGGTCAAAGCCACCCTCCGAGCACCTTGACCTTGACAGAGAAGAGAATCATGGTAGCAATCTAATAGCCAAGAGAGGCTAATGCACCAAGCAAGAATAGAGCCCAAGCTGATCAGATAATTCCACCCAAAGGCTAGCGCACACCTTCCCAGAAACTTGCGCACAAGCTGCAACTGCACCTGCGCAAATCCAGTTCTCTCTGCAACTGCTAAGATGAGAATAATGAGAACTGGCGCCCTGTATTTATAGTAGTCTGGGCAGTTTAACTAGGGCCGACTTCTCCTTCTGGGTATTAATAAATTCATATTAAATATATTTCTGCAGCCGACAACTTGTCTAGGGTTTCCTTCACTTCTTTGCTTCCTTCCGGAGTATTCTAATCTCGTCATAGGTCACAATGGAGGTTCATACCTCTCGAAGCTGCCATAATATTAACACTTCTGTATCGTGGTCCGATGCGCGACAATACATACAAGTTGCTGGTGGGAGTGGACATTCCCTTGCGTAATGTCCCGATTGTTGACAATTGTGACACACTGGTCCTCTACCTCGTCCGAAACCTCCTCTTGCTCGTCCTCCACCTATGTAGTATGCTCTATCTCCTCTCGGCTCATTATATTGCGGTGTTTGATTATACTACGCGGTATGGTATGGTTGTTGCGCAGTGTTATATTGCTGTTGTGCAGTGTTGTATGGAGATGGAGCTGGGTTAAACTGTGGTGCGGCTTGCCCTGTCATCATTTCTGCCTGCACTCTATATGCGTCCGATGTCCTTTCTCACATCAACTCCATAGTTCTGCAATCTTTGTCATCGTGGTCCATTGACTTGCAAAAGGTGCAGTATGAATTCTTTGGGACTGTCTGGTATTTCTGCATCATCAGGCAGTGATAGGGGTCGTGACCCAGTTTCTTACAGACTTCACACCACAGTGCTCATGTGGGTAATAGGTTTGGCATTCCTGCTGCCATATACTGCGTGAATGTTGGACATTCGTTCTTGTGGTGTCCTTTTGTCTTGCATGTGGTACACCAAACAACTTCTCGTTTGTCTTTGTTCTTATTCTGGTTTAGTTGAAACGTTAAATTCTTCAAATCCTCCTTCAGTTCTTCAATAGTTGGGTCTGTTTGTTGGTACTGGTTTTCTTCTAGTTGTAGGGCTGCCTGCAGAGCCTCTGCCTGTGTCTGGAACTTCTGTTGTCGTAATGGATATTTTAAGTGTGGGAGTAGTGAATTTACAAACAAGTGTCTATGCTACATCTCGGTCATGAGATATTTTAACTTTCCCTTCAGTCGCTTGAATCTCTGATTAATATCCCATACTGACTCTCCCGGTTTCTGTTTTATTTCGATCATCTAATTTATGTACTGATCTTCTGAGCTTGGCTTCTGGAACTCATTTATCAGTAGCTTCTTAATGTCTACCAATGTCCTTGTTGTCTCAGGGACATTGTTTATGTCTAAACTCATGCACTAGTCTAGTGCGTCGTCTCTTAGCATAATCGCTAACTGCGCAAGTTTGGTATCTTCATCAATGATCTGTTTTGCTTCCCAGATCTTTGCACAAATAAACAAGTGTTTCTCAAGGTCTTTTGTTGCTTCTCCTAGAAATTATGGTAACCTGATGGCAGGATCATGTCCTGTTATTCTGAATGTTGAACTACTACCTTCGCGTGGTGTAGATACTTGACTAGTGTTGCCTGAATTGGCTCCTCTAGTTGTTGTTCCTTGTGTGGATGTACTTCCTGCTGTCTGACTGCTTCTGAACTTCGGTTGTCTAAATGATGTTCTCTTTGGTGTATTAGTCGCACATGGGTTTATGGGTTCCACACTGACATTGATATGGATAGGATTGATGCTTTCTCTTCCTGTTCTTGGACCTCTCGTCTTCCTCTCATACGTTGCGCGCAGGATTTCCTCAATATTCTCCACAACCCGGAGATCCTCTACCTCTTCCTCATCACTCGTCAAGCCTTCTCTCGCGGTTACGACTCTCTTCTTGGTATTCATTTTGTATTGGTAGGGTACTCTGCTACGCGTCTTTCCAGCTGTTGCCATGATCTGCTTGATCTGGTCGTCATCCATCATGATCGGGTGCAAGGGTTCTTCCTTCTTTCCCTTATCCTTTCCTCCTTTCGTTTCTCCTCTTCCTGTCAGTGCTTCCCCCCTTCCCCCATGCACGCAGGGAAGTTTAGTTGTCTGACTCCATTGTCATTACACCTTTGTTATACAATAGTATCTTAATAGCAGTATACAATGATCAAATGTACCTTCCTCGAGGTCCATGTAGAAACTCTTGTTCCACTGCACTGTACGACTTCGCTGTGTCAATTGCAAACTCTGTTATAAACCCTGCCACAATAATGTCAAGCCAAAAGTATACTGCGTGGGTGAACTTGTTGGTTACCTGTTGAAGCTACTCAATATGTACTGGGGTCCACTCTATCTATCGAATCTGGTTCGTTGCGTGGTTATCCTTTAACTTTAGTATCCACTCCTGCAATAGATGCAGAAAATCATAGAAAAAGACTTCGTGTAAATCAGTAAACACATATTTCTCAAGATATTTGCGAGGTGTTAGTCTAGGGTTTCTATTGTCTTTATGTGCAAACTGTAGCTCCTTAGTTCTCAACCAAGTTTCGATCTCTTCTTTTGTGGGATTCCATGGCCTCAACATTCCCTGCTAATGGCTCATTGGTCTCTTCCCTAACCTTTTCTTGATCTACTTCTGACAGATCTTTGAGTTATCTCCTCTACTCAATCCTCTCATGTTCCTACCAACGGCAACAGAACCATTTGTTGGTTACTATTCCTCTATTCTGTCTGAGTTTATTGACCCAAGGTTTATGTCTGTTCGGGTTTCCAACAAAGCCTCTAAAACTATCGGCCCTCCTAGTAAACCAGAAGGCAACGCAACACACAGAATGTGCTGCGTAGTCTCACCGGAGATAGCTTTAATGGGTGGTTTTAATACTTAGATGTTTACATCCTAGGATTGAGTGTGAGATAAGCCAGCGAAATATTGAACCATTATTATGACTTATCAATGCAACATACTGTTATTCACGACTGATGCAGTAAATCCATAGGCATATTCCCTTAATATCGCAAAAGCACTTAAACAAGCAATAAAATAACTCATTCATTCAACATAATAATAACTGCTTCAGACAATAAGATATGCAAACATTCATCACATAACACAGATGTTACCGTGGTTCACCCCCTCCTGGGGCTACATCCACAAATATTTGGCTCTTAGCTCTTTTATTATATTATGTTCGCATCTACAGCGCCGCCCGCTTACAACTCTTCTCAGTCGGGTGAGATCTTAGATGAGGTAGACTAGATCGCCCCAGGCTCCACATCCTGCGATCTAACCCTCCCTCATCCTCTCTAGCTCAACAACTTATACAAAATAGGTCTTACAACAAAACATTACGTATCACATCGACTCGTGCGTAACTACAATAATCAGAACCAAACCCCCTTATGATACCTAAGTATCTATATTTATACATTTCAGACTCTTCAGTTGTTTACAATATCTTACCAAAACCGTAACCCTACCATTGTTAGGTCTTCCTCTCATGCGTGCATGCTATTCTTCCTTCCATCTGTTGCTTTCCTTGCGTGCGTGCGTGTTGTGTTTCCTTCTAGTTGTTTCTTCACTCGTGCATGCTTTCTTTCCCAAAAACGCCATGCTTTTCCACTTTGGCCCTTGGCCTGCCTCCAACAACCATGACATAAGAATACCAGTCCGTTATAAAGAATGATGTGTGGGAACTACCAAGCCAAAGAACAAAGATGCGGTATCTTCCAAGTAAAACATGCATCCGATAGAAGTATTGAAAAATATAAGGCAAGATTTGTGGCTCGTGGATTTTCTCAAAAAGAAGGTATTGGCTATATGAAGAAATATTTGATCCTATAGCAAGATACACTTCTATCAGAACCATCATAGCTCTTGCAGCCAAAATGAAATGGAAGTTGCAGCAGATGGATGTGAAAACAACTTTCTTAAATGGTGTTATTGAAGAAGAAGTATACATAGAATAACCACAAGGGTTTGAAGTTGAAGATAGAAAAACTCAAGTTTGTAGGTTGAAGAAAGCTCTATACGGGTTGAAGCAAGCTCCGAGAGCTTGGTATGGAAGAATTGACAGTTTCCTGACGAGCTTGGGATTTACCAAGAGTAATGTTGATTCTAATCTTTACTTCAAGGTTATGAATGATGAACCAATTGTATTGCTACTATATGTGGATGACTTATTCTTGACAGGAGACGAAAAGCTCATCACAGATTGCAAAAGGAAGCTCGTTGCAGAATTTGAGATGAAAGACCTAGGCCTGATGCATTATTTCTTAGGTCTTGAAGTTTGGCAGAGCCCAGAGAAGATCTTCCTTAACCAAGGGAAATATGCAGTTGAAACACTGAAGAAGTTTGACATGTTAGAATGTAAAGCCATGGCCACACCCATGAACACAATCTTATATGGAGAAGATGAACTTGGGGAATAGAGGTACCTTTAGGTCATTTTCTCATGCCCTCATCCACCACACATTAAGTAAATTTGACGATGATATGTCTTTCGACTAATATCAATACATAAGTCTATTTTTCATACGAACAATCTTTTATGGGCAATCTATAAAATATCTTCCAACTCAATACCATCCCATCATGTAAAAATGTTTTCAAAGATGCTTCCCCATTCACCCATGCGAAAACAATCTATAAATTTTATCTTAAGGGTAAAGATTGGGACAAGATCCTTTGATGGAAAATGGTTGTAAGCTTCGAGGTGTAGGTGCAAGAAACCATGTTAATTATGATGGGGCATTTTTCCTCTCATCCTTGAACATGAAAACATGAGGAAATGAGTGGTCTTTAATAAATGAGAAACCAATAGTAAACCAATCATCCCTGTTTAATTTCTCAAAGAATCTTTGTCATTCAAGTGATATTGATAAAGTTCGCATTTGAGTTTATTAGACTCCTACACTTATGGGTCCCACCTCTAGGACAATGATATCCTAGGTATGAATGACGGGGTCTTAAGACCATCTTACAAACATTCTCAAATGTAAATTAGATGAGGTTAATTAGCCTTTTGTTCAACCATGCATGCGTCTTCTTAAGGATTTACACAAGTATATCGTTCATACAGATAGATATAGATTAGGCATAATGAAAGAGATCAAAATCAAAACCCATTGCCAACAAGCATGTTCAGTTCTCCGATGGAATAATTTTGACATCTAAGAAATATCCTTCCCAGGCAGAAAGCCCCATTGCCCACGAGCATGTTCAGTACCCTGATGGATTACATCACGGTAGTGGTGAACAAACTCACAAATGATGTGCATTTCATTCTGGTAAACGTAACTCACAAGGAAGCCAATATTGCATAAATTTACATGAGAGAAATTGCTAGGTTACATGGTGTGCCCAAGGCAATAGTGTCAGATCGAGATCCCAAGTTCACTTTAAATTTTTGGAGGGGGTTGTTTATGGGATTTGAGACAAATTTAAATTTTAGTACAATATATCACCCAGAGTTAGATGGACAGACAAAAAGAATTAAACAAATAATTAAATATATGTTGAGAATGTATGTAATGGAAAAACCTTTTAAGTGGGAGGACTCTATCCATTTATTCGAGTTTGCATACAACAATGGGTATCAAGAATCATTGAAAATGAGCCCATTTGAAGCTTTATATGGTAGAAAATGCAACACACCAATAAGTTGGGATAACCCAATAGACAGAGTTGTGATTGGACCAGAGTTGTTAAAGGAAATGGAAGAACAAATGGTAAAAATAAGGAAGAATTTAAAAGTTGCACAAGATCGGTAGAAGAGTTATGCTAATAGAAAGAGAACAAACAAATAATTCAAAGTGGGAGAGCATGTGTTTTTAAAAGTTAAAGCCAAGAGAAGCTCGTTGAAATTGGGAAGTTTCCCAAAGTTGGCAGCAAGATATTGCGAGTGTTTTGAGGTCTTAGAAAACATTGGACCAGTTTCATACATGCTAGTATTACCTGCATCCATGATAATTCATAAAGTGTTACATGTGTCTTTGTTAAACAAACATGTACCTGATCCTAATCGTGAGATTTATTGGAATGTGATCCAGGTGGAACATGAAGGGGATTTCCGGGTGGAACCAGTGCACATCTTGGACTGAAAAATCAAAGTGTTTAGGAGAAAATCCATAGGCCTGGTAAAGGTTCAATTTACTTGTTACAGTCCTGAAGATGCTACATGGGAGTATGAAGAAGCCATGCGGGAAGCATACCTGCACAGTTTTGCAAATTTTGAAGAAAGTTCAATGTACAATTGTACATAAGTGAAGGACGACTCTATTTTGCCAGCTAGAGTTCCTGGAGCCACAATTTTGAGATTTCTTGTCCAACCGATGTGTGGGTTGAGGGGAAAGACGAATTGTTGGTTGTAATTGTTGTGTGAATCATTGAGTTGCAGAATTATCATGAATTATGATGTGATGAATTTATATATGTCAATGTGTAAACTGTATGGTTGTGTGCACTGAGGATAGTGTCGTTTGTAGTGGTGGGGGGAATGTAACATCCCCACTTTCAACCCCAAACTAGCAATGTGTATTGTAAATCTAGCATGTGGTCGAGAGCCAAGCGATGTACATTGTAAATATGATGTACGGTCGAGAGCCAATATGTAAATGATGTAAATTGAAATATAATGAATGAAATGTATTGTCAACTGCAGACAAACATGAACAAAGATTGGGGGCTAAGTATCCATAAGAGAGGGTAGGAATCCAAGGGGGAGAGTTACCCATATCCGTTAAACCAAAACCCATTTCCTATTCTTCTCTAAATTATCCATGCCATGAACCTTCCAATAGTTGTTGAGTGTTCTAAAGTCCAATCATTGAATTCATGTAAGAGGTTTGGTGTGAGATTCACTTCCCATAGTTATTGAAGAGTATGGGGGCTTTGTACAATCAACTTGGGGGGAGAGTGCAAGTCAAGCAAGTGAGAGGAAGAGAGAAAAAAGGGGTATGGGAAGACAACAAGTTTTTACAGAGTCATGATTTTTTGGCATAGAGAGTTGTGTTTGTTTTACATGGAGTTTTGGGACCAACAATAGAGTCCGGAGTTTGGGATCTTGTAGGAAATTGTTGTGGATATGTTTGGCTGTCGTTTGGGGCTATAATTTCACAGAGAAGAGGTCGTGTATCGAGGACTGACGAGTTGTTCGAAATTTTTCCAAGGAGAAGGTGTTTTGGCTATTGGGAGAACTCGTGTTGCAGTTGTAGAATTCTTGAAGTCCCAACAACTATAAATCTTGTCCAACCTATACTGGAAGCCTTGGAGGGGAGTGGAAAGGCTTGAGGGACTCTGATAAGTGAAGGGGGATTCCATCCATTGGGTTGTGCATGTTGAGGGGAAGTTTGTTGGTGGAATGGAATTTAGATGAGAGTTTAACTTTTGAGAGGGGGACATTAGCCAACCTTAGGGATCTCTGTCTCTTGTGGATTCTTAGCCCCAACTCGAGGGTGTCTTACTGTTGAAAACTAGAACAAGAAGGCTATAGTTGGGAGGAATGTCCGTCCTCTATATCGAGCTGCCCATTTCCTCAAGATAAGTGTTCTGATGTGTTGTGGTTGTTCATGTTAATTACTGACATAAGTTCTATGCAATTTACTCTCAGTTATATTTGGTTATTGTTGGTTAATGGGGATAGGGAAATGCATTCATGTCTCTATTTTATGATTGAATGTTGTTATATGTAACTAATCGTTTTTGTGCACAATAAGAGTAATTGTATTTTTTTTTTTGTAGAACATGGAAAGTCAAATGAACTTGTATTCCATGATGTATGTTAATTTCTGCATTTTATATTTGTGTCAAAGATATATTGGATCTTTTAGTAGCAATGTGACCCGGTTGGGGGTTGGGTATGTTACAAAGTGGTATTAGAGAAATTTGGTTGAGTATTGGTAACATATACGTTACACTAAAGAACATTCTAGAGGAAGATCTTTCTAGAAGCATAAGATTTTATTAAGTCTTCTTACATTATACTTGTTCACATTATTACATAAGCCTTATTTACTAATGTTTTCCTTTATTACATAGAAAACATATTATTCTATATGCGTGAGGGGTTGGGGAGGTTAGGTCCCTAAAATTCCCTCCCCCTTGAAAAACAATCTTATCCTTGTGGCTCGAGAGGGGGAAATTGTTGTAGAATGGTAGTTATCTCCCAAGTGGCATCTTCTGGTGATGTATCCTTCCACTGAACTAAAACTTCATTGATGATGTGATGAGGGAGATGATGCTCACACTAGTCCAATACTGCTTGTGGTTGCAACCAAATGCATCATTCTTCATCCAACTCAAGAAGACTAGTTCGAGTCTGACACTTAGTTCCAATCACTTTATTTAAGCATGATACATGAAACAGAGGATGGAGATTAGAATGATTGGGAAGAGATAATTTGTAGGCCATGGTCCTCACTCACTTGAAAATTGAATATGGGCCATAGAACTTGGGGGCGAGTTTCTGACAATGTTCAGCTTTGAGTAAAGTTTGCTTATAAGGTTGCAGATCAAGAAACAGTTGGTCCCCTTCAACAAATTGACATTTTAAACGACCCTGATATGCTTGTTGCTTCATGTGATTATAGACCATGACCAAATTTTCTTTGAGGTATGGAGAATGGACGCATGCAGTATAATGAGAACAGTAGGAATCAAAAACTGGAATTTCTTCTCATCAAAGATTATTTCATTCAAATTAAATTCTGATCTAGATCTGAACAAGGTTTGTTCAAATTTTAAATCAAAGTCAAGGTCATCAATGCTTTTTACCCCGTCTTTAGGCAAAGATAGATTCTTGTCCAGGAGAGAAAATGATTTGATTCTCTTTTATTTTCTTTTGTGTAAGAGTTTCTCGGGATCAAACACAGATGCTATAGGTTTTGGATCAGGGTTCCTTCTAGTGTAAATTCTCTTAGGAGCCAGAATTTCTTATTTTCTTTTAAAAAAAAAAACTTTATGTTATTGATCTCATTAAATGAAGTCGCCAGGGTAAAAATAGTTTAGCCAATAAAGGTGTCTGATTCATTGTTACCCTTAGGAATCAAATCTAAAGATTTTAGTCGTTCTTTCCCACAAAAAAATTTCAATTTCTTCCCCAGCAATGACGCCATTAATGTTAACGCTAAGTAAATTGTTGGGTTGAAGAAACAATCTACAAATGTAAACTACAAACCAACCTTAAGAATGGAAACTAGCCTTTCCAATCTAGAGAGGGATCTCTCTGAGACTTGATCTTTGATAGACAGATTGCTTTTGAACTTTTGAATTGATGGCTAGATTTAGACGTTTGAGATATTTTTCTCAAGGTTTGCTAGCAAAGAGGTATACTATTTCTAGGGCTATGGAGTCAACCCTTGAAAACAAAAGAAAACAATGTATGTGAGGTAGAACTCCTCAGAGGAACACATGCTAAAGAAGGTGATGAACTTCAGTTTTGAGTTTGATTATGTAGGGTGAAAGAAGAACATAAACACATAACAAAATCAGAGCATCATAAAGAATGAATTCTGACCTTAGTTAAGAAAATAAACATAATTTAAATTAGTTAAGTCTAGAGCACCATTAGATGAATTCTGGACCTTTAATTTGCCAATTTAAAGAGAAGGAAAGTGCAAATGAAAGTAAGTACACAAGGAATACATACAAAGAAGAGTACAATCTTCGGATCACCGCCATTAGAATCTTTTTCATAAGGATTTCAAGACTTCTGCATTTGTATTTCTATTAGATTTGGAGCATTACATTGAAGATCGAAATGCCTATACTTCTGCCCGCCCCTCTTTATATCAAAATAGTCAACATATATAGAAATTTAAGGCTACACTTAGCTGCTAGGGGTCGAACTACTACATCCTAGAGTTATGGATCTGGTTGCTTTCAAAGATAACAACAACCTTTAAAAGATTTACCAAAAAATAGAAAACCCGATTTTCCAATAATAACATAACTAAAATATAATTTACAATCATAGATCCTTGAGTAAAATTCGATCACGTGGTTGTGATGAGTCATCATGTGCACTGCTGGACAACCATGTCACCCTTGTGCAACAAATTCTGGTTACTGTTGCGCAAATGTTGGCTACAACATTTGCGTAGCGAATCTTCATGTTGAGTTTGCTCGTGCGAATCCAGGTGGTAGCAAGGGTTGGGAACATTTAACATTGTCCTTAGCTTCTTTATCCAATTTCACTTGTAGTCATAAGGTCCTATTTTCCTTTCTCAATGACAAGTTTCGTCTCTTTAAATTTCCCACTTGCCTCAACAACGTTGTATTCCTCTTCAATTTAGAATAAGCATTAGAAATGTTTGCACATGCATTGTCTATGGCTGGTCTGCATTTCTTGTAATGATTCATGATCCCTTCCTCTGATATTCTATTTTCTTCCCTGAGCTTGATAATCTTGTCTTGAGCTTCTCCTAGCTGAATATTCAGTCATTTTATGTTCTTTTCTCCTTATGTGGGTGAAGTAGGAGATTTATAACTTGCTTTACTCTGTGGTGTTTGTGCTTCAAGAGTCTTTTCTATTAGTTTCCTTTTCAATTCTCTATTCTCCTGGTAGAGTTGGGTTATAATATGTTGAGTTTTCTTGAGAAGTTGTTGCGTCTCTTTGACATATGTATCTTTCTCCCTTGGTTTCATTTTCTCCTCATCGATCTCTCGGGCTGCAAATTTAATAAACTCTGTCTGAATTGTGGGTATGGGAATCCTCCTAGTAGAGAACCTTGTGCGTGTTTTACTGGGAGCATGTGTCTCCTTGGGTTCATCGGTGAATTGTAGTTTTCTTCTTTCCTTCAAGACTAGCTAACTAAGTGATGGATTCTCAATCTCTTTTCCTTTTCCCCTTTCAGCAACACCTCATCCTTTTTCCCTTGAACTATGAGATGTTGATTTCTCAGCAGATAAGGGAGTATCTCCTTTAGGATCCGGGGAAATGTTTGCTGAGGTCAAGAAGGAATCCCAGTCCCTATTTAACTTTCCAAGCTCTTCAACCACCTATAGATTTACCAAGGAAAAATGGAATAGGTTACTCTTTGGTTGGTCAGCTCTGGCTTCGACACTGTCTTCCATTTTTCCCAAGCTTCTGCATAGGAAGGGTAAGTTTAGGGAGATTTTCCCTATGAAATGCATTAGGAGCCTTGTCAAACCTACCCTCTCAAGTAAAGTATTTCCGGATTACCCTCAAACGCTTCTCAAAAGGTTCCAAAACATATTCTCTGGGAATGGTGGCACCAATCTTCTTATTTCTATATTCAGGTTTGAGAAAATCAATAGAAAATGAAGTATCTAATGGCATACCTTTAAACCACTTCTCTCTCTGCATAGGAATCTTTGTAGCAGTTGATATGGTCTCCTCTAACATTAGAAAAATGATCCTTGCAATGGTTGCGCTGACACCATCAAATTTAAGAGAAAACTGCTTGGTTAGCTGCACATTATACCCCTGAACCTTTTCACAGAATCTCATGCATCCAACTTGTTCAAAGGACACCTTGATTGTTGGGTTTGCGTTTACCAAATTTAAATTTCGTGGCTCAAACCTCACAACTTCCCCGCTTCTTGCATTCTTTCTTTTTCATTGAGGAGTTGTCATGATGCTGATAAATGTCAACCCTGTGTGAACTGTAGGTGTGCAACAATAGATTGTAATAACCTCTATGCAGCAAATGAGAATAGTGACTTTTGCATGGTGCGCAACAATAGGTAGCAACATAAAACTCTGCGCAGTAAAGGAATAACAATAGGAAACTCTACGCAACAATGAAGAACAACATGAAACTTGACGCAACAACAAACAACATTAGGAAACTCGGCGCAACAACGAACAGTGGCGGGAAAACTCAGTGCAACAATGAAGAATAGCGGGAAAACTTGATGCAACAACGAACAATAGCAGAAAAATCGATGCAGTAATGAACAGTAGCAAAAAACGCAGCACAACAAAGAGGATGGCAAGAGTTTAGCTCAAATGAAGGAAAGTTGGTTATGTGAAAAGCAAACTCATTCCATAGGCTAACTTGAAATGGGATCCAAGAAAGGCTCTTGAATATTTATTGAAACAAATGGAGAATGTGCAACAAAAAACAGAGTGAAACGTTTGCGTTACGAATATAAACATGCAGGGTTTGCCTAGCGACTGGAAGTACACAACATTTGTGTAGCAGAGAGATTTGGAGCTTGTTGAAGAGGTTATGGACGACGCACAGGTCTTGGAGGCGATGTAGAAAAACAAAAGTTGGCCAATATTTATGCTTGAATGTATAAGGGACAGAATTTTGGAAAGGGAAGTGGTTATCCATAATGAGAATACGTTTCAAGGCAAGTTAAGGATTTGCACAGCGAACTTGTGCAGCGGGTACACCTTTGAAGTTTGCAACGATACAAATGACATGGAGTGCCATGATTGTTCCTTTTCTATCCTCATGATAGGTGATGATGAATCATAATAACTTTTGACATGACATTCACCTTAACCTATGATTCGGCCTTAGCACATAATTTCCCACTTTTTAATGTGATTCAAGACTTAGGAAAGTGGACCATTACAAATTGAACATGATAGACTTTACCCTCTTGACTCTTTACCTTTTATGATGGTGTTTTATGAAAAATACAATACACCCTTTAAACCAACTTATGGCTAGACCCCTTACTGACATTTCAAGTCATTCTTTATTTGATTACTGTCCTCATAAACCTTGACACACTAATTATGACTCATCTAGGAATGCCTTGATTTTCCCAAGATCATGGCATGACTTTGACAACTTTAGACAAACCTCTAACTATAGATATGAAAATCATGGTGCTAACAACTAGCTCCAATGGGGATGCTATTCTCCCAGTGAGGTAGAAAAGAACAGTAGACTAGGTGCCTGACCATTGGGCTTTATTCGACTCAAAAGACTCTAAACTGACAAACAAACTTATTTACAAGACTTTCTTGACACAACTTTGACTAAACTCAGCATAAACTTAGGGCCTTCACTTCGGGCTTCAATTTTCTGTTGATTATTGAGTTCAAATGCTTCATCTGAAAATAAAATGGTTATTTACATTGAAATGGAAAGAATGATTTTTTTTTAAGCAAGATAGTGTTTGAGAAACCTGCAATTCACAGGTCGTCCACCAATGAGATCTCCATTGAGATCCTGCAACAAATAGGCATTGTTCCCATGGTATGCAACGATCCTTAATGGTCCCAACCAAAGATGGTCAAACTTCCTATGCTTCCCTCTATCTTCATTCCTTGCATCTCACTTCAATACCAAATCATCCACCTTGAAATCATATTCCTTAGTATGCCTATCAAAGGCTCTTTTCATTTTATCTTGGTGCAGTTGTGAGTTGTTGAAGACATGTTCTCTCATTTGTTGCACATGGATTAATTGGTTCATCCTTCTTAGAGCATCATTTGGTTCATCTTCCTGTTCTTGCAACAGTCTCATCACTGGAAGTCATAATGAGGTACGAAAAATTGCCTATGTACCATATACAATCTGAAAGGGTGATGTAGCAATAGACCTTTTGGTGGTGATCCTATCAGTCCATAGTGCATAGATTAGCTTTTTGTGCCAAACTTTCTTATTTTCCTGCAGAAGCTTCTTAATAATTATGGTCAAGCTTTTGTTGGATGACTCAACCAACCCATTACCCTATGGGTAATAAGTTGTGGAATGGATAAGAGTTATATTATAGTCACTGCAAAATTTCTCCATTCTCTTGGACTTAAATGCTGCTACATTGTCAGTAATGATCTTGACTGGACAACCAAATCTAGACAAAATATTGCTTTTTAAAAATTGAATGATAAAAGTATCAGTAACTTGCCTTCTGGGGACCGTTTCAATCCATTTGGTAAAATAGTATGTGGTTGTCAGTATCCACCTATGCTGAGCTGAGGATGGTGGATGAATTTTTCCTATAAATTCAAGGCCCCATTTCCTGAATGGTGCTTCAAGATAGATAAGCTTTAAAGGTAAAGGTTGCAACTTTCTTTTTCCATCAAAACTTTGGCATTCATGGCAGCTTGAAACTTCCTTGTATACATCAGAAAAAATACTAGGCCAATAGAACCATTCCCTCAGTATTTTGTGCACAATGATCTTCCAATAATGGTGCCCCCCATAGTCACCTTTGTGAAACTCTTTGATATCTTTTTTCACTTCTTCCTCCAGCAAACAATTTAGCAAGATCCCACCTGGATCTTTCCAATACAAAGAATGGTCCAGAATGCAAAACTTTGTTTCCTTCAACTTCAAAAATCTGGCTTTGGTTTTGCTTAACTTAGGAGGAGCTTGTACATTTCTTAATACATAAATAATATCAGCATACCAAGGAGAAACAGGGAATTTTTGGGATACCCGTGGGACTGTTTCTTCTTCTGAATCTGTTGATAGGTCAACAATGAAATTGATTCCCAAGACATCACAATTGGACTGTGCCATCAGCTTTGCAAGCCCCTGTCCTTTAATCAAATTTGTAGGTTTGATCTCGAGGTCATACTCCAACATCACAACTATCCATTTGCCCCTTCTCCCTTCAAGATCAGACTAAGTCAAAATGTCTTTCACAGAATTGCTAGGCACATAAGCAATGATATGGGACTGCAAGATATAAGTTATGAATTCATGTAAGGCCTTCACCAAGGCATATGCCTGTTTTTCCATGATGTCATACCTCAGTGGGTATTCTGTCAAATTCCTATTATAATAAGATATGGGCATTTCAAAGTTCTATTCATCGTTTTGCAACAAAACACCTGTAATGGTGTGTTTTGAAGAAAAATAAAACAAGATAAAATCTTTTGCAAAATTTGGGTTGGCCAAAACTAGAGCCTTTGGTCAGTGCCACTTTAAAATCTTCAAAAGACTTCCTAGCTTCAGGAGTCCTTTATCTCATTTCCTTTCCTGAGCATATTTGTGATATACTTTATGATTCCAGCGAAGTTAGGGATAAACCTTCTCAGAAAATTTACTTTTCCCGGGAAGGAATGTACCTCCTTCTTTCTCCTGGGTGTGCCAATCTTCAGAATTGCTTCCACTCTATTGGGGTCTATCTTTATCCCTTCCTTTGAAATGATGTGTCCAAGTAATTTTCCTTCTTGCATTCCAAAATTTGACATTTTGGGATTCAATGAGATGCCAAACTTCCTACATTTATGAAAAACCCTTCTTAAATGTTTAAGATGT
>WSFP011281359.1:0-49624 GCA_009831015.1 Picea engelmannii | reverse complement strand
AGTTCTTCATCTTGTACAACATCATTTCTGCTACTACTTGGTGCTTTGTGCATAAAGTTAGGGGGGGAATCTAACTTTATAATTACAAACAATCATGAAAAATTAGTGCATGTATAAAACAATATAAAAGTTTGAGAATACAAAAAATATTAAAATAGATAATGAATATATATATATCTAATTACCATGGGATGTTATTCATTTGATCCCCCATCCATGTGCCCATATTTTCTACAATGTTTTTTAGATGCTGCTATTAAAACTCTTTCAGGACATCTAGTACAACAATTTTTTCAAGGGCAATCACATTTACCATCACCCTTTTCATCCTCTTTAATTTTTTCCCACCTCTAATGTTTTCTAACATTCTTCCCCATAGACATATACTGATAAAAATACATGTTTTTTGTTCGCCAGGAAGACTGGCTTATACCCTTTTTGATTTGTCGTTATTATAGAAAACTTGTCGCAACATCCGTAAAATGCAACATATTTATAGATTTTATAATGTCACAATTCCGACGATATTTGACCAAGTCAAAGTTGACTTTGTCAAATACTAGGTGACCATTGGGCTGGGGAAAACCTAGTGTCCACAACGTCACAAGTGAGACAAAAATTTTACATCGTCGCAAGAGAGACGTCCTCCGAACTCCATCGCAAGAATGATAGTTTTAGTAGTACGTCGCAAGAGCGACGCTATCAAGAAATATGGAGAAAAAAAAAATTCCTCTATTTTTCGACAGTATGGCCAATTCTGTCCATAACGTCGCAAATAGAACATCGTAATTTTTCCAATATGTACTAGTGATAGAATCTAGCCCTTATATTGATTGAAGAACTCGTTGGAGAGAACCCTCTATGGATTGGAAGGAGGCTATATTCTAGTCTGAAATGATTTTTGTGGTTACCTATGATATTTTTTGTTGCAACCAGGTAAATTTACAGAGTGATAACACATCCCACAAGAGAAAACTATCATTCTACATTGGAATATTAATCTTACTAGCACTCTCACCTCTATTTCCCAACACCTTCACCCCTCTTATTCCATCCCTTCCCATTGGTATTTCCCCCCTCCATGCTCCATCAAACTCAATTTCGATTGAGCCTTGAAAGGCAACCCTGGTCCTATTGGTTTTGGTGTAGTTCTCAGAGATTGCAAAGGTAATATCATCTTCCTCCTGGTAGGACACTTGGGCCATGATACCAACAAATATGAGGAACTTTGGGGACTCATCAAAGGAATCCAATTGGACATCCACCAACACATGACTCAATTAATCATTTAAGGTGACTCCCAAGTGATCATCTCGCAAGCAACCAAGATCATCAATGGGTCGTATCCTACAAAAGTCTCCCCACGATGGAGGCTCCATGGTCTAATCGACATGTTGTGTAGCCTTCTTCATCCTTCTCTTACACTCATTTCCTCTCATGTGCGACAATAAGAGAATAAATTAGTGGAAAAACTAGAAAATGAGGGATTCACCTCTTGAGAAATGGGCATCCTCATAGATGATCAACAAACCCCATTACCTCTGTTTCTACTGCAGATCGCCCACCCTCGAATGGGGTGCCATCTAGAGGCCATGCAGGTAGTTCATTTAACATCCTTGGTCATCATTCCCCCCCCCCCCCATACCATTCAGTATGATCAAAATTTACAGGATGGATGGTTTCATGGCACACTTAATGCTACCACAATGCCAACCCTGGAATGGTACGAGGAGCATGTGTCCCGTCAACTCGGCTTCTTCAGATTTTTTCCTTGGAATTTTAGTTATAATATGGAAGGTGAGTTATGGTTTTAGTTATTTTTCTCTGGCTCTTCCTCCGACTCATATTTACCACTCAGTTTCTTTGATCCAAGTGGATATTGGCCGCCACCCACCTATTTCAACTGGCTCCTCTTGACAGTTGTTAGTTCAGCACGTTCTTATGTAATTCTTTGTAATTGTAGGTTTGACACTTTCGGGGGTGTCTAAATCCATAAATATCTTCCAGGTGGAGATTGGTGGCCACCCACCAAATCCAATTGGCTTATTTTGAATTTTTTCATGTTAGTACATCTTTATGTACTTCCAGTGTCGTTTTGGGGCCCTAAACATTTTTTTTTTCTTGCCAAAGTCAAACTATAAACAGAGTCAAATTTTGATGGAATAATGTGTATTTCGCGAAAATACCTCTCCAACAAGCTATCACACTCCTAAAACGGAGGTCGTATGCAAAAGTTAGGACCCCGGGAAGTTGAGGTACCAACTTACCCATCAGGGCCCACATAACTTTTGGCGTTTCATCTCCTAGGGTTAGGTTTTTGGATGTCTAGGATTTTTCCATTCATGAGTTATGTTAAAAATGCCTCTAGATCCTCATTTTAATTATTCTTCTTAGACGGATGTGCATAGCAGCCACATCTCTTCTCAAAGATAGCTACCACCATTTGAGCAAGTTGTTTTTAGTTCTGCAGTTTTACAGTTTCAACCTATTTTATTTATTCAATAGAGGTTATTGTTCACTATGTTGGAGATACTTCACACACACCTAGGATTTATTTTTCCTAAGTTTTTTCCTATGTTTATTAGTCATTATTAATTCTCCTATATTTTAGGAAGAATTCTCCTCTAAGGAAAATATTCTCTTCATTTTTCACTTCAGTTTGATCAGTTGAGTGGACTCTATATGCTACATTGGGATTATCATCATGCAACATTGGGATCACCACCAACTAATGTGCATTGTCCTTGGGATCATCACCAAACTAGAGTATTACCCATGATTCCCTAATATCCTCCTCACTTCACTCTGTTTCAGTCAGTTAATTGAAGACTGATAGACTAGTTAACTCAGCTAGGTGGCAGTTCACTCCCGTAACTTCCCGAGAGACTAGAATAGGTGGAATTTTACTCTCATAACTATTGGTTTGTGTCCATATCACTCTATACCACCACTATGGTGCATTGTCTTCTCCTCCAGTGTGCATTGGTTGAGTTATACAGAGTATTTCATGTGTAAATTATCATTCATTCATTTGGTTAATGAGAATTCTTCCATTCTTTCTCTCCTGCTTCTCTTTTCTTCTATTTTCTCTATAATTGTGTATGTCAATTCCCAGCTAGATATATTATGTGTAGGTTCAACACATTTACATGGTATCAGAGTCGGTAGACTTCTAGAGAAAATACACACCAAATTATTTTTTGCAGGTACCGAAGATTGAAGACAACGGAAAAATGGAATTTTCAAAAGAATTCATTCTTACACCTTACAATTAATTTTCATGGAAGGAGAAGATGATCATGCATATTCAAAGAAAAGGATTGTACAGGTTAACCATGAACACAGAGACAAAACCAACATCAGCCATAGAAAAATCCAAGTATCTAAATCGAATGGATGAAGCATTTGGAACAATTTGTAGTCTCATTTCTCCTAATCTCCTCGTTCACATATCTTCCTGTAAAACCCCCAATGAATCCTAGACCACCATTGAAGGGATTTTTGGAAAACAGAATGAGATGAGGGGACACATTCTTAAGGTGTAATTTCTCACATTGGATCCAAAAAGCTTCAATAATCTCCAAGATTTCTTTACCAAATATAAGGATTTAATGTCACAACTCAAGGCTTGCGGGGTTGATAAATATATGGAGGAGAAAAAAATAGTTCTCACCATTCTCTCCAAACTTGGTCATGAATTCTTAGTGTTTGTATCCACATCCCTTTTAGTCAAATTCAACTCTAGAGCCACCTGGAAGATTCCTTCTCTTGAGGAATTTATTGAATCTCTGACACAATAGCATACCAAGCTCATCAACATGGGAAAAATCAAAGGCCCAAAGGCACATGCACTTATTGTGAAAGATGGAAGAGGTTATCAATATCAAAAATATAAATATAAAGACAAAAGTAAATATCATGCAAATATGAAGAAGGAAGGGTACTCAAAACCCTTCAATGATGCCTCCGGATCCAAAGGTGGAAAGGGAAGAAAAGGGGAGAAATGCACATACTGCCATAAAGGATTCCATACAAAACCTGCATGTATACAGAAACAGATAGATATAATGACTCAAATACTTCAACAAAAAAACCTTGGAGATCACATCCCCTAGAGTGCCAAGAAGAAGAAGCCAAAAGATCAGAATCTCAAGAAAGGCAATTCTAGCCATGCCTTGATTGCCATCAAATCCTCTTCTGATGCTTGGATCATAGATTCAGGAGAATCATACCACATGTCTTCCATAAAAGAGGTCTATTCTTCATTGGATTCATGCAAAGGTCCTCCTATTTTTATGGGGGACAACTCTCCAGTCGAGGTCACTGGAAAAGGAAGAATTGAACTCACCAACAAAAGCTTCGAGAATGTGTTCCACGTTCCCAAAATTTCCATCAATCTTCTCTCCGTGTATGAGATGAAAAATTCTGGCACTGGAAAGAAATTCATATTCACACCTGATGCAGTGGACATATATGACATGCAAACCAATTTCAGGGTTGCTACCAGTGAGGTAAATCATCAATCTAGGATTTACACATTTTCTGAATATATTGAACTAGATTATGCTTTAATGCTTACCCATACTGATGAAAGCAGTAGGATATTGTATGAAAGGTTAGGGCATTTAAATTTTAGATATATGCAATAACTTAGAAACCAATGATTGGTTGATGGTTTACGAGACATCCATTTCTCCAAAGGAATCTGTGAGGGATGTGTTCTTAGAAAACAGCCTCAAGAGAAATTTGACAAAGGGTACGTGCTCATAGTGACCTCATGGGCCCTTTTCCGCATCCATCAATTAGCAAAGAAAGGTACTTGCTAAATTTTTTTGATGATTTCTCACGTTTCACATGGATTTTCTTTCTCACACAAAAATTAGAGGTCTTTCAACACCTCAAAGATTTCAAAGCTTTGGTTGAGACAAAGTCAGGAAATAAAATCAAAATCCTCCGAACTGATAATGAGGGAGAGTATGTCAACCATGAGATCCAGAATCTTTGTTATGAGGCGGGGATTCAGTTGTAGCACATGGTTCCCTATACTCCATAGAAAAACGGAGTTGTTGAGTGGAAAAATAGATCTCTAAAAGAGATGGCATCTTGCATGCTACATACAAAGTCACTTCCATAGAGATTATGGGCCAAAGCACTTAATTGTGCAACCTACATCCAAAATAGATCTCCCCATAGATATGTCAAGGATAATACCCCTTACGAGGCTTGGAGCGGCATCAAACCAGAAATGACCCACTTTTGTATTTTCAGTTCATGTGCATGGGCCCAGATTCCCTCTGAAAAGAGGAAGGCACTTGATCCACAGAGAACAGAGTGTATTTTTGTTGGATACCCCAGCGGTGTAAAGGGATACAAACTCATCGATATTTCTTCGTACTGGCTCATCATTGAGCATAGTCTCCAATTCCAGGAAAGTGTCTCGCATGTACCTCAACAACCGCATGAAGACACCTTTTTTCTTCCACCTCTCAAAGATGATGAGCATGCACATGTAGACTCTTCTTCATATGAGAGTTATGATTCAAAGGATTGAGATGATCTGGATACAAAGTCAGTATAGTCATATGCATATTCAGTACATCCAGATGCAGATGCAGAGCCAGAGCAGAGGCCCAAGTGGGCCCAGACTACTCTTCAGGATGTAGGGGATCTTGTTGGTGATCTAGCTGATACTAGGAGGACTCAATCTAATTTTGATGAGCCTCCTCTTTCACTCACTACCACTGAACCATTTCCACCTGGGAATCTTTCTTGGTTTAGTATTCATATCCACATTATTATGGCGAGGCTTTCAGAAATCCCTTTTGGGAATCTTCCATGCAGGAGGAGTACAACTCCCTCCTCGAGAACCAGACTTGGGATCTGGTTCCCCTTCCTTCAGGAAGGAAAATTGTTAGGTGAAGATGGGTCTACAGGACCAAGAGCACAATGGATGGATAGATTAGTAGATAAAAATCCAGGCTTGTTGCCAAAGGATTTCAGTAGGTGCATGGCATTGACTATGATGAGACCTTCGCTCTAGTAGTGAATATGGACTCCATATGATTGGCACTTTCCATTGCAAAATCCAATGGATGGGAAGTCCATCAGATGGATGTGAAGAATTAATTTCTTCATGGTGATATCTCTGAGGAGATCCATATGGAGCAACCTCGGGGATTTATGCAGGATTCATCTTTGGTCTGTTGACTGAAGAAGTCTATTTATGGCCTCAAGCAGGCTCCGAGGGCATGGTATTCCAATATGGAATCCTACCTATTATCATATAACTTTGTACGTTGTAAATAGACATGAATCTTTACATGCTCAGGAAAGTTGATTCACTTATACTCTTAGTTTTGTATGTTGCTGATTTGTTGATCACTAGTTGCTCGACTTCAGCGATTCTTGGATTCAAGAGGATTCTACATCACAGGTCCTTGATGAGGGATATGGGTCCACTACATTTATTCCTTGGAATCGAGATCATTCAGGATGAATTAGGCATCAAACTATCTCAGTCCAAGTATGCATGAGATCTCATTGAGAGATTTCACATGATAGACTGCAAATCTGCCCCGACTCCTTTTCTATCAGGAGTGATACTTGAGGATGGCGAGGACACTCCACTGGTTGATATCACACTATACAAACAATTAGTGGGGATTTTTTTTTATCTCACACACTCCAGACTAGACCTTTCTTATGCAGTTGGAGTAGTCTCCTGGTTCATGTAGGAGTCACATGAGCTACATTGGAAGGCTGCAAAGAGTATCCTTCAATACATATAGAGAACCATCACCTTTGGGATTCATTATGTAGAATACTCTACATTGGATCTCATTGGGTTCATTGATTCTGACTGGGTTGGCGATAACATTGATCGCAAGTCCACATCTGGTTACTCACTCAGTCTTGGTTTCAGGCCTATCTGTTGGTCGAGCAAGAAGCAGGTTGTTATTTCTCTATATTCATCTGAGGAAGAGTAAAGAGGGGTATTTAACATAACCATTCAAGATATGTCACTATAACATTTTCTCATTGAGTTGGGCATTCGGTTTCATCGATCGATTGTCAGCTGGTGTGACAACAAGAGCACTCTGAAGTTCTGCAGAGATCCAGTTCATAGGAAGCAAATGAAACACATCAAGATCCACATGCACTACATATGGGACTTAGTACATGAGGGGATCATCGACCTGCAATTATGTCCTTCAATAGAACAGACTGCATAAATCTTCACCAAGACCTTCACTGAGCAAAAGTTTCATTCTCTGTGAAGTCGTCTTGGAGTGAAGGACACAGTTTCCTAGCAACTGTCAGTTCTTATTTTTACATACATTGTACTTTGATAGGGGGGTTTTCCCTCTTTCCTTGCTTTATTTCAGTGTATCTTTTGTATTTTGGTACCAAACATGGCCTCGTTGTCGGGACCCATTGTTTATTTTCACCATAGTGATGTTCAAGGGGGGTGTTGGAGTTACTTCACACACACCAAGGATTTCTTTTTCCTAAGGTTTTTCCTATGTTTATTAGTCATTATTCTTTCTCCTATACTTTAGGAATAATATTCCTCTAAGGAGAATATTCTCTTCAGTTTTCACTTTATTTTGATCAATTGAGTGGAGTCTAGATGCTACATTGGGATTATCACCATGCAACATTGGGATCATCACCAACTAATGTGCATTGTCCTTGGGATCATCACTATATTGGCATATTACCCATGATTCCCTGATCTCCTTCTCACTTTACTTTGTTTTAGTCGGTTAATTGAAGACTGATAGACTATTTAACTCAGTTAGGTGGCAGTTCACTCCTGTAACTGCCCGAGAGACTAGACTAGGTGGCAGTTTACTCCCATAATTGTTTGTGTGTGTCCAAGTCACTCTATACCACCACTATGGCGCATTGGATTCTCCTCTAGTGTGCATTGGTTGATTTATACAGAGTATATAATGTGTAAATTATCATCATTCATTTGGTTAATGAGAATTCTTCCATTCTTTCTCTCATGCTTCTATTTTCTTCTATTTTCTCTACAACTGTGTATGTCAATTGTTAGCTAGATCTATTATGTGCAGGTTCAACACATTTACACACACTATATATTTTGTTGTTCTCTGTATATTTATGTTATTGTATTCAGTCATTTATTCCTTTCGTTCCACTCATAAATATGGATCAATGGTATCAGAGAAGTCTTCTCTTCATTCATTTTTATTCATGCATGTCCCCAACAAGATCTCGGTACAAGAAGTTGGAACTTGAACCAGTCTATCCTTTTCAATATCAACCATGTCGAACCCCACAAAAACCCATGTGGGATGAGAATAAATATGATGGAGAAGGAGATCCTTTTAAAATGTTGCTCGAGGAATCCCTTGCATGACAAAGGAATGAAATGATGGAAAACTTTTCACAGATCCTTCGATGGTTTCCCACAGGAGATGCATCTTCATCAAGTGGCCATGCAACCCCCTTCAAGGTACAAGTAAATGTTGATATTCCATTATTTGAAGGACTGATAGATGTGGATGTTGTAGATAAATGGTTGAATCTACTCGAAGGGTATTTTTCGGTCCACAAATTTTATGACAGGGAAAATATTACTTTTTCACTCCTCAAGGTTGTCCCCCATGTTAAGGACTAGTGGGATACTTACTCTAAGTAAAGGTCCACAGAGTAATATGCAATATTTGCGGTCTCTCCCACACGGGATGCCTTCAATGATGTCATTAAAGAAAAATACTACCATCTTGGAAGATACAAGGACCAGTACACAAGAAGGACCATGCTGCATCAAGAAAGGGACCAGACAGTACCAGATTTCATCAATATTTTCCATACCCTGTGCACCAAATTGGGTATCAAAGACTCAGAACGACATCTGGTGCTCAAATACCATATTTGTCTGCATAGATGCATTCAAACAGAAATGGAGTTTCTGGAAACCACATCATTAGGTGCAGCTTATAGATATGTTTTCAAGATTGAGTAGAAATTTAAGTACAAGCGGAAAGAGTTTGGATCTACAAAATCCTCACAGCCGAAGAAGGGAAAATTAAACCCCAACCCACAAAATAAGGGATAGATAAAATATGGTCGCTCTCAAGAAAACTAGTCCAAGATGCAACCCAAGAAGGGTAATGAGAAGTCGAAGAAGGACACGGGAAAATGGTGTGAATGTTAAATTTAGAGCTACTATTAAGTTATTTTCAATTTACTAGACAATAATAGCATAACAAGAATCACTGAGAGAAACACAATCACAAGGTACACAACATTTTATCGTGGGAAACCCTCATGGGGGAGAAAAACTAGCAAAAACTTCCTTAATATATATTGTCAATACAATGCCAAGATAAAAGACCAAACCACCAAGAATATCCAAGACCAAGTATGTGCCTCTCTCTTCTCCTTATTCTAACTGCAACTTCCTTCAAAACTTGTGCGTTAGATGAGTGACTTGAGTGACTGTAAGAATGAGGCACCATCCTCTCTTATTTTTACTAGCTTCTAGGTGTTAGGGTTATGTCTCTTCACCAAGCTGGGCTGACTTCTTCAACTAGTGGTTAAAACCACTTTAATTAGCCCTAGGGTCCAACTTTACAAACAACACCATATAGCTATGGTTTGAAAAATCCACAAAAGGGTATTTGGTCTTATACAAATCCCGACATGATAAATCCACAAAAGGGGATTTGATCTATATAAAAATAACTCAATTATAATTAGAATATTCTTCGTAGTTACAATATTTCAACACTCCCCCTTAACAAGAAGGGTATTCTACTGAAAAAACCCAATATAACATCATCAGGAGCAAGAGAGGGAAGCAACATCATCAGCATCTGGAACATTGACTGGAATATCTATAAATCATCAGAATTTTTTCTCATCATCAATACCATCATCTTTCACAACATGGAGCTAGAGTAGCATCATCATCATCTGCATCAACATCAATTAGCATAATGCTAAGGAAACAACATCATCAACACCATCATTAACAACATGAGGTTAGTACAACATCATCAGCAACAACATAAGGCTGATACATCATCATCAACAACAACATAAGGTTGAAACATCATCAAAAACAACAACACAAAGCCGAAACAACAACATCATCAACACGAGGCTGAGATAATAACATCATCATAATATAGCAATAGAATGAGGCAGGTGTAACAACAAAATTTTGTGGTACTCTAACCGACCATCCTTACCGGACCTTAGGGATATTCCCAGGAATCATAATATTCCCTAGGATATAAAATCCTAACAAATCTACCACATGGTACTCTGACAGACTATCCTTACTGGACCTTCAAGATCTTCCCAAGAATCAAAAGATTCCCTAGGATATAAAATGCTAATGGAGTTACCACTACTAACCACAGCTGGCATTTACATGCACAAGTACTCTAACAGATCATCCTTACCAGACCTTTGAGATCTGTCCAGGGATGATCAGTCCCCTAGGATATAAAATCCTAACTAAGCTACCCGATGTTGGTCAGGATACCATAGTATCATCACCATCACTCCCCCTTTCGAGGGAGGTCCTTTCAGACTATACCAAGCTTGTCTCGAAAGTATTCAAGATTTACATGAGACAGAGGCTTGGTCAACACATATACAACCTTCTCATATGTGCCAACATATTGGAGTTTTACATCTCCTCTTTGCACCATATCATGAATGTAATGATACCGTATTTCTCTGTTCTTTGACTTATCATGGAACATTGGGTTCTCTATCATATTTATACAACTCTAGTTATCACATAGAATCGCGGTGGCTTCCATATCCAGATCGAACAGACCTATTAACAACTTTCGAAGCCATATGGCTTCACAATTGGTGTAACATGCTGAAATGTGTTCCTCTTATGTCGTGATGAGAGAAATAATGGATTGCTTCTTGCTCTGCCATGAAGTCATGGATGATCCTAGACTGAAACAACATCTTGAAGTAATATTTCTATCAGAAACACTTCCAGCTCAATCTGAATCATTATATCCATACATTCTGAAATCATGATCTCCAGTATAATAGAGACCATATTCCAACGTACCCTTAAGGTATCTCATCACATGTTTTGCAGCAACAAGGTGAACACGTCTGGGATGTACCAGATACTGACTCAAGGTGTTCATAGAAAAACATATATCAAGCCTCGCATTCATCAGATACATCAACGATCTAATGATATGTCTATATAGAGTAGAATAAATCAATTCTAACGAAGTATCAATTAGGAGCTTCAACTTTGTTTCCATGGGTGTGTTCATGGCTTTACATTCCAACATGTCAAAACTCTTCAATATTTCAAATGCATACTTCCCTTGGTTAAGGAATATCTTCTCTGGGCTCTGCCAAACTTCAAGACCTGAAAAATAATGCATCAGGCCTAGGTATTTCATCTCAAACTCTACGGTGATATTCTTCTTACAATATGTGATGATATTTTCTTCTCCCGTCAAAAATAAGTCATCCACATACAGTAGAAATATAACTGCCTCATCATTCATAACCTTGAAGTAAAGTTTATAATCATCTTTAATCTTGGTAAAGCCCAAGCTCGTCAGGAAACTATCAATTCTATCATACCAAGCTCTATGAGCTTTCTTCAACTTGTATAGAGATTTCTTCAATCTGTAGACATGATTATTTCTATATTCAACTTCAAACCCTTAGGGTTGTTCTATATGCACTTATTCTTCAATAACACCATTTAAGAAGTTTGTTTTCACATCCATATGGTGTAACTTCCACTTCATCGTGTGATCCAGATTTTATGAGTAGAACAAAATGACTACAGATTATTAACATATGCTTAACACAGAATAATAGAGATACAGTAAAACTGGTTTTCTATTCAATAAGGAAATAAGCTGAAACTGTAAAATGCAGTGGAAAACAAGCTTGTTGGAATGGTGGTGGCTTATCTCTCAGAAAATATGTGACGGTTGCGCTCATTTGCTAGAACATGATTACAATGAGGCTCTAAAGGCCTTTTTAAAATAAACAGGAGTGTCAAAAGCCCTATACATCCAAAAACCTAACCCTAGGAGATGAAGTGCCAAAATTCATGTGGGCCCCGTTTGGGTAAGTCAATACATCAACTTCCTGGGGTCGTAATGTTTGCATATGATATCTGTTTTAGGCATACGATATCCTGTTGGAAAGATCTATCTAAGGAATACAACTGTTGACGAAAATTTCATGATGAAAATTTTGGACTCACACATACCCAAAAAAACATCGTTTAGGGCCTCAAAACAACTCCGGAAGTTCAGGACCCAAAAAACTGCTAAAAATAGTAAATTACCAAAATTACCATAAAAATGTTTTGAGCCAGATGGAAAAGGTGGGTGGCCACTAATATCCACCTGGATCAATCCTCCCTCCTTAGGAAGAAATGGTCTCCATTTTTTTGAGTTCCCCCATCATATAAGGAAATTTTTGTTGAATTTGGCCCTGGATGAGTCTGCTTTGACGACTCAATAAAGTTGGATCCTTTGTTGTTGAGTGACCTTGATCTGTGTGTCCATAATATGATCATTGGATGCATGTTGTATGCAATCGGGGTTGATCTTTGTTGGTCTCAGTTGTTCTTCTATGTCTGAGGTGTCCAATAATGGTGGGAAATAAGGCTGAAGGAGGTCCATGGTGAACATTGGGTGCAGGCCAAGGAAAGGAGTAATGTTGAGATAAAAATCATTATCCCCCACAAACTTGGTGATGGTGTAAGGCCCATAATAGAGTGGGCGAAGCTTCCAATGGGTTCGTGTAAGGAATTCTTTCTGAAAGTGCAGCCAAACTTTTTCGCCCAACTGAAACTTATGTGGCACCCGATTTTGATCATGGAGATGCTTGTAATTGTCATTGGACTTCCGTAGGATATCCTGAACCTGTTGGCAGATGTGCTAGATCCGCTCAATCAACCAGGTGGCTTTGTCAACTTCAGTTGGAGCGGGATATGAGTCGATCGAGGTGAGCACAAGGGGAAGTGAAACATCTATGGGACCCAATGGTTGGAATCCTAGCCCCACCTGAAAGGGGTTGTGGCCAGTTGAGCTATTGAGGGCTCGGTTGTAGCTATGTTGGACATAGGGAAGACTATCATCCCATGTGCGAGGATTCTTGGAATTATACATGTGCAGGATATGCATGATCATTTGATTTATGACCTCGATTTGGCCATCTGTCTGGGGGTGGAAGGCCATGGATTTGGTGAGCTTGGTGTCCAGCAGTGACCAGAGGCTCGACTAGAATGTGTTGAGAAATCAACTATCCTAATTTGAGAGAATGGTTTGTGGGATTCCAAAATGTACCCAAACTCGTTCAAAGAATATCTTGGTAGTGGCTTCTGTTGTGATACTCTTCTTGCAGGCAACCAGAATTTCTATCTTAGAAAAGCAATCAACAACCACAAAAACACAATCATTTCCCCGATTGGTGGATGGGAGGCCCGACATGTAGTCCATTGAGATGGATTACCATGGCCTATCAGGAGTAGGAAGAGGGGTGTACAGGGCCTGTTTCTTAATGGTTGGTTTGGCAATAGCGTAGGCCATGCAGGACCTGATATACTTGCTTACCTCTTGTAAAAGTTTTGTCCAGTAGAAATTTGTATGTAACATCGCCACTATCTTTTCAACGTCGAAGTGTCATGCCACCCGACTGTAGTGTTATTTCCATATCAGCTTTTCTCATTCTCTTGATGGAACGTAGATATGGCCTAGACGACACAACAACCCATCATGAATATGGAAATTATCGACAACTGTGTTTTCACCCAAAATTTGGTAGGTGGTGGTGAAGCCCAGGTCTGTCTCATAGAGTTAGGTCCATCCAGAGGTCTCATGGCTGCAAGAGTCTAGCACCGTGGTGAGTGTCGCAATTGGAGCTCTACTGAGGAAATCAGCGACAGGGTTGGTGCTTCCTATTTTATACTTGATGTTGAGGTGGAATTGATGTAAGTATGTGGACCACTTTTGATGGCGGTCATTCTGTAATTTTCCTTGTGTCTGCATGAACTGCTGCGACTTATGATTAGTTTGGGTGATTGTCTCCTTCCCAAGAATGTAATGTCTCTATTGGTAGGAGGCTTGTACAATGGAGTACATTTCTATGTCGTAAGTAGGGTACTTACGGACAACATCTGATAGTGTCTCACTATGATAGGCCACGGGGTGGTTGTGCTGAGTGAGAACGACACCCATAGCATAGTCTAAAGGATCTGTCTCGATCTAAAAGGGTTGTTGCAGGTCTGTTAGTGAAAGTATTGGGGCTGAGCACAAGCGTTGCTTCAAATCATCGAACTCTTTTTGTTGGGACTGGACCCATGAAATTTTTTCCTTACCACCATCCCTGGTTATTTTGTTGAGGACCCATGCAATATGGGAGAATCCCAACATGAACCTGCGGTAGAAATTGGCAAGGCCCAAGAAGCTTCGAAGCTCAGTGAGTGTGGTTGGGGCTAGCCAGTCACGAATGACTTAGATCTTGGTTGGATCCACATGTATTCCATGCTAATCAACGATGTAGCCCAGGTAATGGACCATGTCCATGCCGAAGGAGAAATTTTCCAAGTTGGTGTATAGCTTGTGTTGTCACAGGGTGTGCAAAACCTGTTGAATATGCTGCAAGTGTTCTGCCCAAGACTTGTTGTAAATGAGAATGTCATCCAGATACACCACTAAAAAAGTATTGGTGAATGGTTGCAGGATATCGCCCATCATCCTCATGAAAGTGGCTAGAGAATTTTTCAAACCAAAGGGCATGACCAACCATTCAAAAAGGCCTTCCTTTGACTTGAAGGTGGTCTTCCATACATTTGTTTGTTCTATTGTGACCTGGTGGTAGACAGACTTCAGATCAATCTTACTGAAGTATTTGGCCCCGTGAGTTGATCAAGGAGGTCTTTGATTCGAGGAATTGGGTATCGGTTTCTGAATGTGATTTTATTCAAGGCCTGGTAATCAATGCAAAGTCGTCAGGTTCCATCTTTCTTCTATACCATCATGATTGGGCTCCCTCAAGGTGATGAGTTGGGATGGATGTGCCCCTTGTGGAGAAGTTCTTGCATCTGTTTCTTGATATCCTCATTCTCTAACATAGATTGACGATAGACTGGCCCATTGGGCAGTGGTGCATCTAGGGTCAGATCGATGGGGTGTTTGACCTGACAATGCAGAGGTACCCTGGTAGGTGAGGAGAATATATCTTAGTATTCTTCGATGACCTTATCTACTTGCTTCTGCTATGTGGATAGGTCATTCGCAGAGACCCTAGATGTGGTTGTGGTCTTTCACTCATTCCAAGAGCGAATCACGAAGAAGACAAAATTCCTCGTCTGAGAGATGACCTTCCTACATTGCTTGGAAAATATCAAGGAAATAGAACTAGGTGGGATTGCCTCAAGTATACTGTACAATTTCTTGTTCAAAGTAATAATAACACTATGAGGCCTAGACTCATATACAACATGAAGTTTCCATAAATAAGGTTGGCCAAAAAGAACATCACAAACTTTGAGAGGAGCAATATCACATAATACCTCGTCTTTGAAGGGCTTGATGTCGTATGATAGTCGACACTGTTAGTTGATGTAGAGATCATTTCCTTGGAGGAGCCATCCAATGGTGTAGGGGTGTGGGTGTGGCATTGTCGGTAGGGTCGATCGCTTGACAACCTATACTGAGATGAGGTTCTTCTAGCTACCGCTATAAACGATGAAGTGCAGTGGGGTTCCTTTTACCCACATCTGTTAATGAAAGAGGTGCTCTCCTTCTTCCATCTTGTCTGGTTCATCAGGCTGGAGCTTGGTGGTAGAAACGGTGGCACTGGGTTCCATGTCAATGATCCATATTCCCCTTTCTGGTTCTGACTCAAAGTCAGAACCCACATCTGATTCAGAGGATTTCACTTCGGCCACCGGCGACTACTTTGAGCGGCAGTTAGCAGTGTTATGCCAAGGGATCTTATGGAAGTCGCACCACTTCTCGGTATCTTTCTTTGTCTTTTCAATGTCCTTCTTTGCTTACGGATTGGACTAGTTGTCCTGATACTTTCCATATTTTCTCTATCCTTTGTTCTGTGGGTTGGGGCCGCCCTTTCCTAGATTTTGCTGTGAGGGGTTCCCGGACCCAAATTGTCGCGTCTTTTGTTTGAGCTTCTACTCGATTTTGACAACATATCGGTAGGACGCACCCATGGACAAGATGTCCAAAAATTCCATTTCGGTCTAGATGTATCTATGCAAAGCAACACAATACTTGAGCACCAGATGTCACTCTGAATATTTGATACCCAGCTTGGTGCACAAGGTATGGAAGATATTTGTGAACTCTGGCACTGCTTGGTCCCTTTCTTGCCGCAGTGTGGTCCATTTGGTATACAAGTCGTCATAACTTGAAATGGGATATTATTGTTCCTTAATAGCATCCTTGAAGGATTCCCAGGTGGTCATGACCGTAAATAATGAGGGTTTCTCTGTTTCTATTTGCTCACAGAAAGTTTCCCACCAATCTTTGACATGGGGAACGGCTTTAAGGAGTGAAAAAGTAATCTTTTCTCTATTCAGAAAGTTATGGACAGAAAAATACCCCTCTAGTATATTCAACCACTTGTATACACCATCTACATCTATCTGACCTTCAAATACAGGAATATCAAAGTTTATTTGTACCTTGAAGGAGGTGGCACCTCCACTTGAAGAAGATGTGTTGCTTGTTGGTAGTCGTCGAAGGATTTGCACGAAACTATCCATCATCGCGTTCCTCTGTTACGTGAGAGATTCCTCAAGCAACATTTTGAAAGGATCTCCTGTCCTGTCATATTTATTTTCTCCTGCCATGACAGGTCACTTGGGCGTGCAAGAGCTTTGGTCCTCAAGAAAAACATGATTGAGACTTAATTCTTTGTACTCTGACCTCATTGGGGACATGCATTAAGATGACGAGAAGACCTCACTGATACCACTGATCTGGATTTTATGAGAATAACAAAATGAATACAGATTATTAACATATGCTTAACACAGAATAACATAGATACAGTAAAATTGATTTTCTATTCAATAAGGAAATAAGTTGAAACTGTAAAATGCAGCGAAAAACAAGCTTGTTGGAATGGTGGCAGCTTATCTTTGAGAAGAGATGTGACAGTTGCACTCATTCACTAGAATATGATTACAATGAGGCTCTAAAGCCATTTTTACAATAAACAGGAGTGTCAAAAACCCTAGACATCCAAAAACCTAACCCTAGGAGATGAAGCACCAAAAGTCATGTGGGCCCCATTTGGGTAAGTCAATACATCAACTTCCCAGGGTCGTAACTTTTGCATACGATCTTCATTTTAGGCGTACAATAGCCCATTGGAAATATCTATCCAAGGAATACAACTGTTGATAAAAATTTCCCGATTGCTACATAACCAAAAAAACAGCATTTAGGGCTTCAAAACAACTATGGAAGTTCAGGACCCGGAAAACTGCTAAAAATAGTAAATTACCAAAATTGCCAGAAAGTTGTTTTGATCCAGTTGGAAAAGGTGGGTGGCCACTGATATCCACCTGGATCATTGTGGCTGCAAGATCATGATTTTTCTCTTGCTATAGGATCAAACGTCTCTTCATAATCAAGTCCTTCCTTTTGGGAAAATCCGCAAGCTACAAATCTTGCTTTATGTTTTTCAATACTTTTGTATGCAGCATGTTTTATCTTGTATATACATTTGGAAGATACCACATCTTTTTTCTTTGGTCTGGGAACTATTTCCCATACATCATTTTTTTATAATGGATTGGTATTCTTATGTCATGGCATCCACCCATTATTTATTCTGAATGGCTTCTTCAAAGCAAGTTGGTTACTTCTCTATGAGATCACGCATCAAGGCCATATAACTGGAATATGGTTTAGGTTTATTTCTTTGTCTCATGGTTCCTTCTAGGGAACCATACTTCTCTCCATATTGAATAAGTTCCCTTGCCCAAACTGGCTTTCTCTTGTGAGAGATCGTCATTTGGGGAAGTTCTTGAGATTCTATCATATCATGATCTTCTAGAATATCATCATCGGGGGTAACTGTGACTTCCTTCACTAGTTCTGCAACTCTGGGAGCTACACGTTCTTCTTCATATACTTATTCAAGATGGCATCTCCTTAATCTCATGAGTGTTGCATCTTCATCAAAGGTTACATCTCTATTGATCTCAATATGATGGTAATCTGGTATATAAATTCAGAAGGCCTTAGAGACTTCACAGTATTCAACAAATATTGCCTTCTTTCCTGAAGGGTCCAACTTAGTTACCCTTTCTTTCAGAATGTGTACAAACACTAGATAGCCAAATATATTGAGATGGCTTACTTCTGGATTCTTTTCAGAGAACATTTCTTCGAGGGTTTTGAATTGAAATGCACTATGGGACAAAACGTTTTGGACATAAACTGTTGTTCTTGCTGCTTCAGCCCATAAGTGCATTGGAAGATCTTGATCGCGGATCATAGTCTTCATTGCTTCCATTATTGTTCTATTATTTCTTTCTACTACACCATTTTGCTGAGGATTATAGGGAGTAGTGATCTCCCTATTAATCTCGTCATCTCTGCAAAATCTTACAAATTCTCTTGAGGTGTATTCTCCTCCATTATCTGACCTGAGTATCTTGATCTTTCTTTCAAAGAGATTTTCTATCAAGGCTTTTAATTCCTTGAACTTTCCAAATACTTCATATTTTGATTTCAAGAAGTAAACCCAAGTCTTGCGAGAATAATTATCAATAAATGACACATAGTATACATACCCACTTAGAGAGGTTGATGGAATTGGGCCACATACATATGAGTGGATGAGATCCAAGATTCCTTCTACTTCACTGTCGCTTTTTGGGAAAGGATTCTTTATGTTATTTCCTTGTGCACATCCCTTGCACACAACTTCATGATCAATCTTGAATTCTGATAGACTTGTAACTACCTTGCTTACATATGGTAAGGCTTTGCAGTTGATGTGATATAGTCTTCTATGCCAAAATTTCACATGAACTCTCAGTGGAGTGAGCCAAAGCTACATCTGAGTGACCTTTTAATTTATACAAGCCACCTTCTTCTTTTCCAATAAAAATTTCATCTTTTATAGTTTTTCCTTTAGGCCACATAATAACTTCACCATCTATGAATGCAACTCTGAATCCTTTCTTATCTAAGGCTGAGATAGAAAGAAAATTCTTTTTCAAACCTGGTACATAAAGTAAATCCTTCATTTTCATTGGAGTCTTTGAATCAAGTTTGTAGGTGGATTCTCCCACTCCTTTGATAGGGTATTGGTAATCATATCCAAGTGTAACTTTATGGGGAAAGTTATTTTCTATAAGGATAGAAAGAATGTCTCTCTGACCTTTCATGTTCTTAGAGGCACCACTATCAATGAGCCAAGTATCCTCTCTAGGTGTTACAGATCCTGAGAGGGCGGAAAATAAAACATAATCTTCAATCTCTTGTTTAGTCATCTTCATGGGTGTCTCATCATCTTCAACTGCATGGGCATGATGTCTTTTGTTATTTCTCTTCTTGTATTATTCCCTTCTGGTAGGACAATTCTTAGCAATGCATCCCATCTTATCACAATGATAGCATGGATAAGAGGAGAAATCTTTTTTTCTTCTTTGACCCTTCTGATATTTTTGGAATCTCCTTGGAGGGTGATATTCTTTATGGAAGTGGGTGAATCTCTTTGAGGAGTAATATTCCTTATGAAGGTGGTTCTCCTTTTGGAAATGAGACCTTTTATTTCCTCCTTTAGTATGAGCATCTAGGGCTTGATCTTAATCCCTTAATAGTATTGCTTCTCGGTTGGCTACTCTTGCTTCTTCTTGAACACATTCTTCCCAAAGACTGTCAAATTGGAGTTTCTCCTTTCTTGCACAGATGGTTTGGATGAAGGAATCCCAAGGTCTTGTAGACCATTTAAGGGCTATCATTATGAGTTCATCTTCATCTGGGTGTCTCCAATTTCTTCTATTTGTTCCTTGAATTGAGAAACCCTAGAGAAATAGTCATGAATTGTTTCTCCATTCTGCATCTTTGTATTCTTAAGTTGGGTTCTTAGATTCATCTTCTAGTTGATATTATGTCCTTCATATATTCTAGTTAGGGAATCAAACATTTATTTTGGAGTAATATTAGAATAATCTTGAGGTATCAATTGGTCTTTAATAGAGTCTGCAATGATTCTTTTGGCCCTAACCATATCCTTCTAGTACTTTTCTTTGGCTGCATCTTCTTTGGGTTCCGGTACATTTTCCTTTATTAATTTTGCAAGGTCATTCTCTTCAAGAATGAGTGCAATCCTATATTTACAGGCACCAAAGTTTTCCACACCTTCTAAATTGTCAACAAGCTTGGTGCTTGCAGACATCTTGACCTGGAGTTGGGAAAATGATCAAAAAATGAAAGTGCTAAAAATTTTAGTATGAACGTACTAGGAGATGCACTGGGTTGAGGAGAGTAGGTTGGAGTTGTCTGATTTAAAAAATTTCAAATTTTATCCCTTGAAACTGGACTTGTGCAAATATGGATTGGTACTTCTGGTACTGGTTCTGGTTTCTTGGTTTTATGGTACCAGTGAAAACTAGGTTTTCAATTTTCGGAGGCTCTGGCCACTGAAAATGTGCTCTTTAGCTACCAAAATATGTGTTAAGGTAGGGTGCACTTGTCTAGATGGTTTTTAGGAAAAAATTAATTTCCAATAAAAATCCCTAATTTTCTTGTACGGCAATAATGACGTTTTTAGTTACCCAATGAAAGGTCCTCTACTCAGTTTAGCTTTGATTCCATGTTAAATTTAGAGCTTCTATTAAGTTCTTTTCAATTTACTAGACAATAATAGAATAAGCAAGATCACTGAGAGAAACACAATCACAAGGTACATGATATTTTATCCTGGGAAACCCTCATGGGGGAGAAAACCCAACAAAAAAATCCTTAATATAGATTTCCAATACAATGCCAAGATAAAATACCAAACCACCAAGAATATCCAGTACCAAGTATGCAGCTCTCTCTTCTCCTTCTTCTAACTGCAACTTCCTTCAAAACGTGCACACTAGATGAGTGACTTTAGTGAGTGTAAGAATGAGGCACCATCATCTCTTATTTATACTAGTTGATAGGTGTTAGGGTTATGTCTCTTCACCAAGTTGGGATGACTTCTTCAACTACTGGTTAAAACAACTTTAAGTATCCCTATGGGTCGACTTTTCAAACAACACCATATAAATATGGTTTGACGAATCCACAAAAGGGGATTCGGTCTTATACAAAGTCCGACATGATCAATCCACAAAAGAGGGTTTGATCAAAATAAAAATAACTCAATTATGACTAGAATATTCTTCACAGTTACAATATTTCAACAGTGAATACCATAAAATTCCTTGGCACAACACCGAAGAATGTCGCTCCAAGAAGTCACTAGTGGTCGAGCTGAAATCTTTTGAGTCAGAAGAAGATTCTGACTCTGAATCAAATCTAGAAAGTAGGAAGCGGATCATCGATGTCGAACCCAGTTCCACTGGTGCTACCACCAAAGTCCAACCAAGTGAACCAGAAGAACCATAGGAAGGGAAATTCCTCTTTCACTCACAGATGTGGGTAAAGGGACTCCGCTGCATTTCATTGTCGATAGCGACAGTCAGAAGAACTTGATTTCAACAGAGGTCATCAAGTGGTTGGACTTGTCGATAAAACCGCACCTGCATCCCTACACCATCGAATGGCTTCACCAAGGACGATATATCTGTGTCAACCAACAGTGTCATCTTCCCTACATCATTAATCCCTTCAAAGACAAGGTATTGTGTGATATTTCTCCCCTTGGAGTTTGTGATGTTATTTTAGGACAGTCATATTTGTGGAAGCAACATGTTGTGTATGAGTCTAGACCCTGCAGTTTTATTATTACTTTGGGTAGACAATTGTACAAGATACCAAAGGTAGCACCACCTACCGCTATTTCTTTAATCTCATCTAAGCAATGCAGTAAGGTCATTTCACATACTGGGAATTTTGCCTTCTTTATGATTCGTGCTCACAATAATTAGAAGATCATCGCCAAATTCGTGGCCTCTACACAAAGCCTCTCTTTGTAGCAGAAGAAAGTGGACATGATTGTGGAAGATTACATAGACATCTTCTCCTCACCCACCAGGATACCGATGCACTGCCAATTCAAGCATCCAATTGACCTAACCCCCAATCAACACTTCCTAATGGACCAGTCTATCATCGCTCACTGATGGAAAATGACGAAATAAAGCGCCATAACCAAGATTTTCTTCAAAAGGGGTACATCTGAACCAGCTCCTCCCTTTGTGGAAACTCAACTGTGTTGGTGCAGAAGAAATACGGGCTCTGGTTGTCACACCAGATGATGATCAGCCGATTAAACTGAATGCCCAACTCAGTGAGAAAATGTTGTAGCCACATAGCCTGAATGTTTATGTTAACTACCCCTATGTACTCTCCCTCGGCTGAAGATAGAGAAATAGTAGCATGCTTCTTTCTCAACCAACAAATAGGCTTGAAACCAACATTGAGTGAGTAACCAGATGTGGACTTGCGATCAATGATATCGCCAGCCCAGTCAGAATCAGTGAACCCGATGAGGTCCAATGTAGAGTCTACTTCATAGTGAATCCCAAAGGTGATGGTTCCCTATATGTATAGAAGGATACGTTTTGCAACCTTCCAATGTAGCTCATGTTGCTCTTGCATGAACCTAGAGACAGCTCCAACTGCATAGGAGAGGTTTGTTCTAGAGTGTGTGAGATACAAAAATCTCCCCACTAGTTGTTTGTAGAGTTTGTTGTCAACCAATGGAGTGTCCTCGCCATCCTCAAGTATGACTTGTTGGGCCTTTCATTTTTGGATTTGAAGCTACAAAAGAAGGACTACAGTCCCAGTTTTGGTTTATCGTGAGTTGTGCAAGATACAGAAGAAGCTGGACAGTGGAGCAGGGAAAATTAACAGAAATCAGTTGTGGAAAGGGATAGTGCAACGCTAGCAAGGCAAAAGAAGTTACAACAGAACAAGAAATCATATGAGCTCAAATCCAGAACATCCCAATCAGCTTATATATATGATATGTATACAATTGTAAAGGGGTTCTCTCTAAGTTCTGAGTTCTTGTTCTTGATAGGTTGAGTTTTTTTGTTGTTAATAAAATGGTGTACATGTAGTCTGTATTCAGTTTTGGTTAGATAGAGATCTGCGACATGAGTCCAAGGTCAGAAGTCTGTAACAGAGTACCAAGCTGTATATATGACATTGTATTCGATAAGTATGAAGATAACAAATGAAGAAGGACCTAAAATTTTAAATCTAATGTGTCATATTGTGTTTATGATTTTGCATTGTATCTTTACAGTACTTCTTTATGCTTGATAAGATCAATATGATGTCTCTGTGTATGAATAATTTTCACAACCTAAGTATCTTCAATTCTGGTATGCATGAAGTCATATTTGGTTTGTAATTGGTCTATCTTACACAAGATCATGGTGAGTCTTGAAGGTTCTGGGAACCCACCCAAGTATTCTCCTCACCCTTCCCTATCCTTTTGTCTTGGTTGCACTTCGGGTGAGACTTCTTCTCTTCGAAGGAGATGAAAATGCCAGTTCTCTAGACTACACGGTACCTTTTGTTGGTAACTTGAGAAAGACCCTGGTCTGATCAATTCCATGCCAACAAAATGGTTTTGTTGTTGGGACCTGCGTTAAAAGGGAACCTGTAGGGAGAATGCTTCCACAAATTCATAGATCTAATATTCACCAATGGTAGGAGATAAATTGTGATGCCTTCATATGGAAAGAAGCGGAGCTGAGAGGAAAATATGTGAAAGATACACAGGAGGTATTATTTTACTCAGAAAGATGAGCGACCAGTATGAGAGATTTCGGTTTAAGTTCCAGGGAGAAATTTTTCCACTGGACAAATAGGCTCCAAGAAGCTCCATAATTCCAAGAACGAGGGAAGAGGACCTGTACTTGGGATACATAAAATATTGCATCACTTAATCGGCTGGATCATCCAGTCATGTGAGCGATTGATTTTTGGTTCAATACCACATTAGAAGGATACATTATTGATTTTGCAGATGAGAATCACCAATCTTTTTCACGAGCAGAAGTAGATTTCAAGAAAGACGCAAGGGGAAGACTGTTGAGAGAAATACCCCTGTGGATTAAGGTTTTCTTGATGGAAGAGGGGATGTTAACTATGTCCCTGACTGATATGACAACGTAAAAGCCCTCGCTTTGGGTGGGGCTATTTTGGGGTGGATTCATGGCCTAAGAGAGGGGAGAGGGTTATTTGAAAAACAAGGGAAACACCAAGAAATGAACTCAAGACATGAGCGAGCCTTGAAAAGAGCTTCCATAGTTGAGAAGTGGTGGTGCGGTAAGATAAAGAAAGTAGAAAAACAATCTGATAAGTTGCGGAAAGAAGTCGAACCAAGAGAAGTAAAGGATGGATAGATGGAAGAGTTGTGGAAGATGAGAAGACAGGAAAGATTGGCCAGTCAAAGATTAAGTGAGAGAGAAGCGTTGAGGGAAAGAATTCCCCATGAGGGTGGAAAAGAAAGAGAATATGTAGAAGCAAGGGAGAATAGAGTCAACATGGATTTTGAAGAGGAAAGAGAATATTCAACCTCGATGCCAGGAAAGATCGAGAATCTGGCTGAAGAGACCGCTCCAGAGGAAGAAAATGAGACCCCTCAGATCAAAGAAACCCACCCTGAAGCCAATGGCACTAGCCCCAAATCACCCATGCCCCAAGTGTCTTATATACAAGTGGTAAATTCGACACTACCTTCTTATGATTACTTTGTTCCAGTACAACTAGTTAGTCAGTCACAACTAGGAAGTGCAAGTACAGGGAGGATATTGGGATCCCCTGGTAAGTCGCAACCAGGACTGTTAGGTTTTATTTTGATAGGAGCAGCAAGATCAGCAATGGCTAGTAACACGGGAGGTTCGATTTCTTGATACCCAGAATTCTGGGGTAAAGGAGATGAAGATGTTGAGCAGCATTGGTTCTTGTGTGAAGCAATATGGAGGTCTAGAGGGACTCTAGATGCGAATAAATTGGTTGAGTTCCTAACTACCTTGAGAGGTCATTCTCTCAAATGGTACATGAAGGTTATCCATCCAGGAGTGCCAGGAATGCAAGTTCAAGTGTTCAAACTTGAACAGGTATGGATGAGGTTCATAACAAAGTTTAAGCTACCTCAGTCAGAACAACAAGCTTTGTCTGAGTTGCACAAGATTCAGCAAAGGGAAGGTGAATCAGCCTAGGAATATAGCCAGAAGTTTAAATATGCTATAGGGATGTTATCGCATCCAATTCATGAGGAACATCAAAGAGAATTATATATTCATGGATTTCTACCTCTGAAATGGATTCCGTTAACGCAACAACAGATATCCACTTTGACAGATACCTTGGAACAATTAATGAAGATTGAAGCCATGGCAAGATATCTGGGGAGAATGAAAGTGGCTAGACCCCCAGCAGATGCAAATTTGGTGAAACTACAAGGGAAAATATCAACGCTTACAGAAAATATTCAAGAATTGACGATACCCAAACTAAGACGACCGCAGGTCTGGTGTACTTGATGTTACATAGAAGGATATCTAGTGAATGAATGTCTAGGAATGAGGGGACTATAACCTCCTCAGAATCCGATGGGACCCTCACCAAGACCCACGAGAGGAGTTGTGCAAGTATCTGCAAATTTACTATTCCATAACCCCACCCCATATCATGCTTTTCTAGGTAGTCAAGCAGCGCCAACAGTTGAGTATTGCGATATTTTTCAAATCCATGGGCATGGGCCAAGACAATGCCCCATTATCCATAAGTATTCAATAGTACAAAATACTGTACATTGTGAGTTTTGTGCATATACCACACATAATACCAATCAGTGTAGAGCGTTGGATGCACTTGTGGAAAGCCTGGATCGAACAACATTCAAGGTGAATGAAACCCCTCAGGGACCAGGAAGAGGTCGAGGAGGTGGAGTTGGAGGAGACTTCATAGGAGGAAGAATCAGGGGAAGATGAACAAGTAGATGCTACAACTGTGATGAGAAAGGCCATATGTATAGAGACTTTCCTCATTTGAGGCAGCCATGGTGCTCTCACTGCAGAACCAATGGGCACACAACTGAAGACTGCCCATAACTAATTGCAAAGTGGGAATATCAGATACATCAATGAGGAACTAACCTCATCATTTCAGATATCAAGAGAGTTATTAGGGGACAACTTCCCAACCTTAATATCATCACTCAAGGAGGGGAAAAAACTGGCGTTGATGCTGATAATTAACCTCAGATCCAGAAAGCAGCGCCTAAGGAAGACATGTATGATCCTCTGAAATAGAAGTTGTTCTTTAAAAATTCCATAGAAGTGTTTCAGAATATCCCTAGCCCTGAGATGTAAGAGAAACCCCCTCAACCTATTGTTTACCCTAAGATTGTGCAAGTCCCTGCTTCACCCCCTGCGCCCAGAAACCCTGTAGTCTCGATGAGACAACTTGAGCAACCAAAAATTGTAGTCGACCTTTGGTTTCAGTTATTTTTTGATATTCTTGGGAATGACCAGTTAACAGAAAATTTGCGCAATGCGCTATACCTAGTTCTAGGGAATGAAGAATCCACAGAAGAAAGAATAAGGACTAATCTTCCTAAGAAGAGTACTCAGAGAGTGCAGAGAAGGAAAGTACGAAGTGAAAAAGAGTTTAGACTAGTAGCCCAACTAGACGAGTTTGAGATTAAGGATGTTATGTTAGATATAGGATATGATGTTAACATACTACCTAAAAATACTTGGGAAGCCTTGGGAAAACCCCAGTTGACATATTCCCCAATCCATCTAAGAATGGCCAATCAATATTGTATTTTCCCAATAGGAAGACTGGAGAATGTGGAAATAGATGTTGCAAGAGTGAAGACTGTAGTTGATTTTGAGGTGATCGAACTCATGGAGGATAAGGACCCTTATCCTACACTACTTGGTATTGATTGGGCCTATGAAAACTATGCAGTGATTGACCTAAAGAAATACACTATGACATTTGAGGCAGACAAAATCAAATTAGTTCAACCCTTGGATCCGTATGTAGGCCCTCGATACATGGAGCCAACAGACAATAATATGGAGGGAGAATACTTGGATCAGTTGTACACTGTAAAAGCAAGAACAAGAGAAGATTACATAAATCTTATTGTTGATGGATCAGTAAGTTGGAGGAGTATACAATTAGCAGATGAAGATTCAGAACTAACATTTGACAGTTGGCAGCAAGGCTCATATGAAATATTTTCAAGAAGATGTGCAACTGTCAGGGAAATCAGATGGGTTGGAACCGAGGTCAGAGAATAGCCAATATATGATGGTACCTCATGACTTAACATTTTTTTGGTTAGCATGGAAGAAAAGGTAGTGGAGGATCAAAGGATCTCAGTATTGGATTTATCCCTCCAGGACACCCCTGCCAGATGATGGGCCAATCACAAAGCCTTAAACAAAAATTGGGATGATGTGAAGCAAGCTATAAAATATAGATTTCAAAATAAGGATTAGCTGGAATCAGAGATGTGGACGGATTTCCAATTTGCGCAACTATTCAAAGGACAATATGATCCTAAAGAACATATTGAACAATGCGAGACACAGTGGCAAGTTTTGGAAATACCATCTCACTTCTAGGTTCAAGTATTTCCCCATTCACTAGGTCCAATTCTAAAATATTGGTTCATGCATGAAGAAACCAGAAGACAGACTAGCGACTGACAAACATTGTTAGATCACTTTTGCAAGGACTTCTCATTTACAAGTAAGTACCCCGATCTTGAAGTAGTCCTACAAAGAATTAAAGAATTCCTTTTTTCAGACACTAGTAAACAAAAATCAGACCTAGTGGTATGCAGAAAGAATAGCTGAGAACTTCAGACTAATATTCATCTAAACTTGGACAAGATACCTATAGAATGTTATAATATTGAGAAGGATTTGGAAAGCCCAAATGATTTAGAAGAATTGAGAAACTTAGCCATTAAGGAAACAGAAGGGAACAGAGAAATCCAGAACATCATACCCAGCCAGATTGATGGTTCTTATAATCACCCATTGAAGTTGTGCAAAGTCAATATAGGGACCACATAGAAACCTAAGATAGATATGGTGGGAGATTACTAGGATGAGCAAACTAGCCAAGAAATACAGAGTTTGTTGCGAGAGTATGATGATTTGTTCCCAAAGACAATTTTAGAGTTAAAAGGGATTAAAGGAGTTATGAGAGAGATGAAAATTGAATTAAAACCAAGATCAAAGCTTGTGAGGCATAGACCATACCGCCTTAACCCCAGAGTGAGAGAAAAGTTTAAGAGGGAAATAGACAAGATGTTGGAAGTTGGACTTATTTTTGCAGTGGAAGAAGCAGAATGGGTCAGCCCAATAGTCATCCAGAGAAAGAAAGGCATAAAGGATATTAACGTCTATGTAGAATACATAAGCCTTAACTCTGCCTGTGTGCATGACCCCTTCCCAACACATTTTACTGATGAGGTACTATAACAGGTTACGGGGAAAGAATCTTACTGATTTATAGATGGATTTTTGGGGTATCACCAAGTAAGGATTGCTAAAGAGGACAAAAATAAGACCACATTTATAACAGAATGGGGGTCATTTGCATACAAAGTGATGTCATTCGGCCTAAATAACGCCCTTGCAGTTTTTTCCAGGATTGTAATAGCATCTTTCCAAGAATTTATTCACAAGTTTGTATAAGTTTATATGGATTATTGGACGATATATAGTCTACTCAAGGAACATGTAGCACTACTATGTCTGATGTTTGACAGATGTATGGAATTGCATATATCGTTGAACCTCAAAAAGTGTATCTTCTGTGTGCCACATGGAAATTTGTTCGGACACATAGTATGCCTAGAGGGAGTATTGGTAGACCCCTCTAAGGTTGTGGTTATTATGAACATGACACCACCTACAAGTGCTAAGCAGTTGCGCTCCACGCTGGGGCACACAGGGTACTATCGCAAGTTTATTAAAAGATATGCAAATATCACTGCACCTTTAGAAAATATACTAAAGAAGGCCGAAGTGTTCCAATGGACCCCAAAATGTAATAAAGCATTCAATACCCTAAATGAGAAGCTCAACACAAAACCTATTTTGATATTTCCAAAGTGGGAAATGAATTTCACGTCCACATAGATGCTTCAGGTATTTCCTTAGGAGCCATCTTGGTGCAACAAGGAGATGGATCCATGGATCATCCTATCTATTTTGCTAGCAGGAAGTTGTCGCAAGATGAGTGCAACTATACAATGACAAAAAGGGAGGGTTTAGCTATGATTTATGCTTTGCAGAAGTCTAGACATTATTTGTTAGGTTTTCATTTTTAGGTTTTTTACTGATCATTCTACATTAAAATATCTAGTTAACAAACCTGTGTTGGAAGGGATAATTTGTCGATGGTTTCTATTGTTTCGGGAATTTTTTTTTGAAGTGATCATTAAGCTTGGAAGATGTAACATAGGGCCTGATCACCTGTCTAGATTAGAGTCGGGGGAAATTGGCAGAACAGTCGATGATCATCTCCCAGATGCATACCTGTTTTGGGTTGAGGCCATACCAGAATACCTGGAAGACATAGCAGTCTTCTTAAGTACAAGGACCTGCCCAGAAACATACTCTACAACCCAGAAACACCATACGGTGGTTAGAACAGCAGAATATCAATTTATTGCAGGTCAATTATATAAATTGGGACTATATAGTATCCTCAGGAGATGTGTCTTAGATCATGAAAGACAAGATATATTGTGGGAGTTCCACAGTGGAGTTGCAGGAGGTCATGTTGGAGGAAAGCTCACTACACAGAAAGTCCTCCAAGATGGACTATGGTGGGCCATGCTCTTCAAGGATGAAAAGGTATATGCTATATCATGCGATGTTTTTCAAAGAGTGGGTAAGCCATCATGATGAGATGAATTGCCACTTCAACCAGTTCAAGCCTTACAAGAATTTGAGAAGTGGGTGGTTGAGTTCATTGGACTGATCAACCCCACAGCTAAGCATTCAAAGGCTAGGTACATTATTACTACAACTAACTACCTTGCACGTTGGGCTGAGGCAGCAGTTGTTCAGTATTGTTCGACCGATACTACTGCTAGATTCATTTTTGAAAATATTATCACTTGGTTTGAATGTCCTAGGAGTCTAACGAGTGATCAAGGGGCTCATTTTATCAGTAGTACAATAGAAAATCTTACAACAAAGTTCTTGATCCAACATCATAAAAGTAGTCCCTACCATCCACAAGCCAATGGAACAGTGGAAGCGTTTAACAATATTATGGAGAGAGTATTAATGAAGGTATGTTGCGCAAATGGGGAAGATTGGGATGACAGAGTTCCAGTAGTACTATGGGCTTATAGGAAAACCACAAAGAAACTCCACAAGTACACTCCATTTCAGTTAGTTTATGGGAAAGAGGTTGTGGTACTTGCATAATTCATTACTCCAAGTTTGTATATTGCATAGATTACACACATGACAGAGGATGAATCAGTTGTGCAGAGGCTCATGGACTTACAAGAACTAGAAGAGACCAGGTTTTTAGCATTCTTCCATCAGACAGTTGAGAGAGCAAGATAGAAAGCTTGGCATGAAAGACATATTAAGACCAAAGTATTTGCACAAGGAGATAAGGTCCTAATTTATGATAGTCGATACCAGAAACATCCAGGCAATTTGTGCATGCATTGGTTGGGGCCATTTATAGTTGTGGAGATCCGACCGTCTGGAGCAGTCAGACTTGCACAATGGGATGGTATGATGCGGAAAGGATGGGTGAATGGTGCTCACCTGAAACCTTATCTATCTCTAGACTGAACTAAAGGATTGTTGCTCTAGTCTGAAGGAGAATGTTTAGTAGTTAGATTTGAATTTTCTTGCAAATTGTTGTGAATTCAGTTAATAAAGTCGAAGAGTGCCTTGTTGCACCGCGACATGTATTTCATTTTTCTGTTTAAGTGTTTTTTTTTATGCATAAATGCGTAATCAGCGGCGTGGGATCGAAATCGTCAAGAACCTATTAATGACAGTCATTAATATGATGGGGAGCCCTTTGTGGTTGGAGGGAAAGTAGATCCAGACACAATTTGAGTCCATGTGCCACATGAACCTAGTTGAGTCACAGCCTTTATTACTACTACAGTACCCCGTCTAAATTCAGTTAAGCCATAAATCCATGATACGCGAAGATTTCATTGGTATTCATAAGAGGATTCTCATCTGTTAAACGGTAACGTTCGAAATTGGCCACGTCCCTAACCAACTTGCACAGTAAATGCAGAGATCACCCGAGATATTTACCTCATTAACCAGTCCCATCGAAAAACTCAGATCCAAGTTGCATCTATTGGGTAATGATGAATAATAGTTGTTACAAAACTTGCTAGCTCATCATGGGTATAAGGGTCTGAGAACTCGGCGTAGGACACATTGTTCCCTAGAACGAACTTAGAAATTTATGAATTTTGAAGAGTGAGCAAGCCTGTGTAATCCCTTGACCATTAGTCGCGATCCTGAATCCCTGTTTCGCCTATCCAAATTGTTGATAGTTCAGACTGACCATGTCAAGAGATACAGGGAGTCGAAGTGTAGTTTCCAAGGATGCAGTACCAGATGAGCCCTGCGACCCCCGGGTCGAGGTCATGGGTGATCTCAAGGGGAACATGGATCAATTTAAGCTCCTTAACCTTAACTTAACAGACCAGGTCTTTTTCCCTCAGATGAACATAGATGTTTTCTGGAGTATCTCTCCAGACGAGTTGGGAAGCATGCAGTTTATGCTGAAGCTCAAATTTATCAATTTGTTCAATTTGACCATCATGAACCTCAGGGACTTACCAGTTTTCAGCACCACTAGAGAAGTCATGAGGTGTACCAATTTTGTGATCAACAGAGTGCATGAAAAAATTATATGGTTGAATAGGAGATATCCAATCCACGCAAAATACATCCACCAGCTTACTGGATTGTCCCTCGAGGGTGAGGATGTGTCAAAAGGTTTCCAGGGTCCCAGTAAGCACGACAAGAAGAAGGGGGAGCCCAGCCTATATGAGAGGTTTCACACACAAAGGGGGGGACGCATAGCCAAGATCAACCCCATACTACCCGAGACGGTTAGAAATGGTTTCTAAATCATTGCTAGCAAAGTTATGAGGTCCCACTACAAGGGAGAATGTGCACTAGATGCTTTATCAGTGGCATATTTTTATGCCAATGGCATTGTCTTCAACTAGTGCAACTACTTATTGGAGGAACTCCTTGTGTCCTGTGAGGAAGCCCAAGAGAAAGGTGGTACTTTTACTTATGGATACTTGTTTCTTGCACTCGCAATGATGAAGTGGATGCCACCCATCGGAAGACCGTTGGCGCCAGCAGATAAGGGGTGCTTGGAAAAACATTTTGAGCCCTGGCATTCAAGGGCAGACTCGGAGAACACTGCCTTAAACAACATGGAATTCTCCAAGTGGTACAATAGATTAATCGATGCAACAAAGAGGTTGCGCATTCCGCGAGAGCTGCTTAACTGCAATACGCAAAACATAGCATTCATCATTAACTGACACCATAAATTTGTGTGGTCAAGGTATGCCAAAAGAGAGGACTCCCATTCGCGTATGCTGCAGTTCTATTTGGATGAAGAGGCCTTCGACAAGGAGTTGATGTCATGGCCTAGAGTCAAACACAACCCGTGCAAGTCGAGGATGCATTATGTTTTTCCCGTCGATCTGTTGAAGAATAAAGGTTAGGAAGCATGGGTAGGATCGAGCTGAGGCACATAGGTACAAAAGAAAAAAGCTTCGGCACAGACGAACTCTGAAGAATAGGAGGAGATGCAACGATTGGAGCGCAAGAATAGAACATTGTCTGTGTTCCTGCAACTATCAAAGCAAGCTATGTTGACAGGTAAGGATGTCAATGAAATCCTTAGCATTGCGTTCATCATAGAGCCAGTGGCTAATAAACTTAGGACGTGGATTTCCCTAAGTACGGTTTTGAACCCCCAACCCATCTCATCCACCATCCCTTGCACTCGCTCAGCGGCTCGTGCAGCCCACATCATACATATCCAGGATGACCCTGAGCCTGACACCACTTCATCCACCATCATCACTAAGCGACCTCCATCACCACCAAAACCCCAGTCGCCACCTCTAGAAACTGACAGTCCACCCCAAACCAATGATCCAGAACCCATGCAACTCGATCCCCCAGAAATACCTAAGAAGAGGCCATAACTCTCTAATCCAAACCCAAAAATACCAAAGCAAAAGATATAAATGATTGGACCAAACCCTGAAGCCCAGGACCAGCAGATCATACCCTTTGTACCGAGTAAGTATGCTTTGTCTTTGATGAAGATGAAAACAATAGAGAAGCTGGAAGTCTGAAGTCCCCAACATACTGCCTCAATAACTAAGGTTGAGGATGCTATGGGAAGCACAACCCAGGAATCGAAGGTCCACAAAGAAGCAGAGATACCAGAGGGCCAGAAGGAGCCTAAGATGACTTCAAGGTAAAGTGCAACATCAGCGCAGGAACAAATGGAGTTAGTCCTCCAAAACCCTCAACAGTGTGCAAAGTTGTTGCAACTCTGCCTAGCCAGAATGGATGCTTTAACATTCTTGTCAGTGGCATTAAGATTGAGGCTTGTGTCAGGACCATCTACAAGAGAGGAGGAGGTAGAAAGTCCCTCAGAGAACTGAATGACCAATGGTCTTCCACTACAGGTCTGAGCACCCAGGGATGCCACCCCTTCTCCCACTGAACTAGCACAGTGGCCAATAGTGCATCTAGTCAGAGTGATCAGGGCCTCAACTGATCGACTTGAGCAGAGGCTCCAGAAGGCCGAAAGGACTGCAAATTTTGCAAGGGAGGAAACACTCCTTGCTCAAGTGTGCAATATGCAGGAAGATTTCTCCAAGATTCAGGTGGAACAGACACTAGAAAGAGTCTAGGAGAGGCTTTTTGAAGCCTGGCAGGAAATAATGAAGGTCGCACCTCAACTCCTAGAGTCCAGTGATGTAGGAGAGCTTGAGAACTACATCGAATTACTCCAATGAGCATGGTCATAGTTGGCCATTCACGCAGAGCATATGGAAGTGTAGTTGCAACAGAGTCAACAAGAAGTAGAGCAACAACCTCGGAAGTTGCAAGAACAGATGGATAAGGTAGTGTTGGAAGGCAACAATGCTCGAGCAGCACTACACAAGTGTACAACAGAGTGCACAAGGATATTCTGAGAAGTCAGTGATTGGATGGGAATCATCTCTAGGAGAAACGAGACTCTAAAGGATGTGCACGCAAGAATATAGTTTTTGAATGAGGAAGTTGCAGTCACTGTGGATCCACTCAAGAAACAAGAGAAATTCAACCAAATCTAGAAAGCAGATAATGAGTTGAACGCTCTGTTCGAGGCACAATCTGTATCCAAGAAGGAGTTGCGTGACTTTTGACCAGTCATTCAGACAGTATATATGAAAATGCATCAAGTGAACACTACAACAAACTCTAAATGGAACTCTTTGTTCACGTCCAATCCCAAGGGATGTATCACAGATGTGACCCAATAGTTCATCATTGAGGACTCACTCCTTGCCAGGAAATGGCAGGATAAAATTGGGAGTTTCCAGGAAGTCAGAAAGTGGGCCATAGCGTTGGTCCCAGAGTTGGGCCCTTTGTTTAAAGAGGCAAAGAAAGAGAAAGTGCAATCAGAAGAGGAAGTTAAAGCAAATAAGGAGGATAAGGGAAAGCAATAGTTACTCTTAGAACCTGCGAAAGAGCTACGTACTTGACTCGAGGGTGAGTCAAGGCTTGTGGTCGGAGCCTGTTGGGATCTTTGTGTTTGGATTCGAAGCTACGAAAGAAGGATTACAGTCCCAGTTTTGGTTTAGCATGAGTTTTTCAAGCTACATAATAAGTTGGAAAGTGGAGAAAGGAAAAGTAACAGAAAAAAGTTGCGGAAAGGGACAGTGCAACTCCAACAAGGAAAAAGCAGTTACAACAGAACAAGAAATCATGTGATCCCAAAGCTAGAAGATCCCAATTAGCTTATATATATGAGATGTATACGATTGTAAAGGGGTTCTCTCTCAGTTTTGAGTTCTTGTTCTTGATAGGTTGAGTTTTGATGTTGTTAAGAAAATGTTTTACATGAAGTCTGTATTCAGTTTTGGTTAGATAGAGCTCTGGGACATGAGTCCAGGGTCAGAAGTTTGTAACAGAGTACCAAGTTGTATCTATGAGATTGTATTCAATAAGTCTGAAGATAACAAATGAAGAAGGACCCAAAAATTTAAATATAATGTGTCATACTGTGTTTATGATTCTGCATTGTATCTTTACAGTACTTCTTTATGCTTGATAAGCTCAATATGATGTCTCTGTGTATGAATTATTTTCGCAACCTAAGTTTCTTCAATTCTGGTATGCATGAAGTCAAATATGGTCTGTAATTGGTCTATCTTGCACAATATCATGGTGATTCTTGAAGGTTCTGGGAACCCACCCAAGTATTCACCTCGCCCTTCCCTATCCTTCTATCTTGGTTGCGCTTCGGGTGAGACTTCTTCTCTTCGAAGGAGATGAAAATGTTAGCACTTTAGACTACACTGTACCTTTTCTTGGTAACCTGAGAAGGACCCTGGTCTGATCAATTCCGCACCAACATGAATCCTGATAGAAAATGAGTTAGGGTAGACTTGCAGTCTGTCATGTGAAATCTCTCAAGGAGATATCATGCATACTTGGCTTGAGACAGTTTGATGCTTGATGCATACTAACTGATCTAGAGTCCAAGGAAGAAATGTAGTGGAACCATGTCCGTCATCAAGAACCTTTCATGAAAAATCCTCTTGACTGCAACAATCGTTGAATTCGAGCAATTAGTGATCAACAAATCATCAACATACAAAACTAGGAGTAGAAGTGAATCAGTCATCCTAAGCATGTAAACATTTGGGTCCGACTTACAACGTACAAAGTTCTATGACAGTAGGTAGGAGTCCATCTTGGCATACCATGCCCTTGGATCCTGCTTGAGGCCATAAAGAGACTTCTTCAGTCAACAGACCAAAGATGAATCCCACATAAATCCCTGGGGATAATCTATATAGATCTCCTCAGAGAGATCGCCATGAAGAAATGCATTCTTCACGTCTATATGTTGGACTTACAATCCCTTTCTTTCTGCAATGGAAACTTCCAAACGTACGGAATCCATCTTCTCTACTGGAGCGAAGGTCTCATCATATTAAATGCCATGCACATGTTGAAATCCTTTAGCAACTAGCCTGGCTTTGTATCTGCTAACATTTCCATCTGCTATGCTCTTGGTCCAGTAGAACCATATGCACCTGACAAGTTTCCTTCCTAAAGGAAGGGGAACCAAATCCCAAGTCTGGTTCTCGAGGAGGGATTTGTACTCCTCCTGCATGGCAGATTCCCAAAAGGAATTTCCAACAACCTCGCCATAGAACTGTGGATCTAAATACTGAACCAAGAAAATATGTCTGGGTGGCATTGATTCAGTGGCAGTGAGTGTAAGAGGATGCTCCTCGAAATCAGATCGATTCCTCCTAGTATCAGTTGGATCCCCAACAAGATCCCCTGCATCTTGAAGAGTGGTCTTGGACCACTTGGGCCTCTTCTCTGGCTCTGCATCTAGATCTACATGCACTGACTCTACATATGAATGTACTGAATTTGTATATGGATCATATGAATCCTCTAAATAATAAGTATCATTTGAAGAAGAGTCGGCATGTGCATGCTCATCATCTCTGATGGGTGGAATAAGAAAAGTGTTTGCATGCGGTTGTTGAGTTACATGCGAGACACTTTCTTCGAATTGGACACTACGCTCAATGGTGAGCCAATCCAAGGAAATATCAATGATTTTATATCCCTTCACATCGTCGGGGTATCCAATATAGATACACTATGTGCTCTATGGATCAAGTGTCTTCCTCTTCGCAGAGGGAATTATGTCCCATGCACATAAACCGAAAATACGGAAGTGGATCATTTTTTGTTTGAGGACGCTCCAAGCCTCATACGGGGTATTTTCCTTGACATATCTATGGGGAGATATGTTTTGGATGTAGGTTTCACAATTAAGTGCTTCAACCCATAATCTCTATGGAAGTGACTTTCCATGTAGCATGCAAGATGACATCTCTTTTAGAGATCTATTTATCCGCTCAACAACTTCGTTTTGTTATGGAGTATAGGGAACCATGTGTTGCAATTGAATCATTGCCTCATGAAAAATATTATGTATCTCATGGTTGACATACTCTCCCCCATTATTTGTTCGAAGGAAATTGATTTTATTTCCTGACTGTGTCTCAACAATGGATTTGAAACCTTTGAGGTGTTGAAAGACCTCTGGTTTTTTCCTCAGAAAGAAAATCCATGTGAAGCGTGAGAAATCATCAACAAAAATGAGAACGTACCTTACTTCACTCATTGATGGATGTGGAAAAGGGCCCATGAGGTCACTATGGATCAGATCTAAAGGAAAATAATCATTCTAAGTCTTTCCTTTATCGAATTTCTCTTGAGGGTGTTTTCCAAGAACACATCCCTCAAAAATTCCTTTGGAGAAGTGGATGTCAAGTAGACAATCAACCATTATTTTCTTGCTAAGTTGTTGCATATATCTGAAATTTAAATGCTCAAACCTTTTTTTCCATATCCTACTGCTTTCATCTGCATGGGTAAGTAGTAATGCAAAATCTGGTTCAATAAATTCAGAAAATGTGTAGAGTCTAGATTGATGATTTACCTCACCGGTAGAAACCCTGGAATTGGTTTGCATGTCATAGATATCCACTGCATCATGTGTGAATATGACTCTCTTTCCGGTGCCGAATTTTTTCATCCAATACACAGAGAGAAGATTGACGGAAATTTTGGGAACGTGTAGCACATTCTCGAAGCTTCCTTTTTCAAGTTCAATTCTTCCTTTGCCAATGACCTCGACTGGAGAGTTGTCCCCCATCAAAATAGGAGGACCTTTGCATGCATCCAATGAAGAATAGACTTCTTTTGTGGCTTCCATGTGGTGTGATGCACCTAAATCTACAATCCAAGCATCAAGACATGAGTTGAGGGAAATCAAAGCATGGCTAGAATTGCCTTTCTTGAGATTCTGATCTTCTGGCTTCTTCTTCTTGGCACCTTCGGGGATGCAATCTCCAAGGTTGTTTTACTGAATTATTTGGGCCATTAGATCCATCTGTTTCTGCATACATGTGGATTCTGTATGGAATCCTTTATGGCAGTAAGTGCATTTCTCCCCTTTTCTTCCCTTTCCACCTTTGGATTTGGAGGCATCGTTGAAGGGTTTTGAGTACCCTTCCTTCTTTGGATTTTCATGTGATATCATTTTTTCTTTGTATTTATATTTATTATATTGATGATCGCTACCATCTTTCACATTAAGTGCATGCACCTTTAGGCCTTTGATTTTTCCCATATTAATGATCTTGTTCTACTCTCGTGTCAGAGACCCGATAAAGGCCTCAAGAGAGGGCATCATCCAGGTGTCTCTAGAGGCGAGCCTAACTGAATGAAATGTAGATAGAAAAACTGAGTATTTCGGACCAAGTTTGGATAGAATGGTAAGAACCATTTGTTTCTCCTCCTTATATTTATCAACCCCACAAGCATTGAGTTGCGACAACAAATCCTTATATTTGGTAAAGAAATATTGGAGATTGTCGAAGGTTTTTGGATTCAAAGTGAGAAATTATACCTCGAGCATTTGTCCCCTCCTCTCTTCCTATTTTCCAAAAATCCCTTCCTTGGTGTTCCAAGCTTCATTGGGATTTTTACATTAGGATATGTGAAAGAGGAGTTCAGGAGAAATGAGACTGCAAATAGTTCCAAATGCTTCATCCATTCGATTTAGATACTTGGATTTTTCTATGGATGATGTTGGTTCTGTCTCTGTGTTCATGGTTAACCTGTATAATCCTTTGCCTTGAATATGCATTATTGTCTTCTCCTTACATGCAAAGAAATTGTACGGTGTAAGAATGAATTGTTTTGGAAATTCCATTTTTTTCGTTGTCTTCAATCTTTAGTACCTGCAAAAATAATTTGGTGTGTTTTTTCCCTAGTAGTTTGTCGGATCTGATACCATGTAAATGTGTTGAACTTGCACATAAAATATCTAGCTAGCAAATGACATACACAATTTACAAAGAAAATATGAGAAAAGAGAAGCAGGAGAGAAAGACTGGAAGAATTCTCATTAACCAAGTGAATGAATGATAATTTACACATGATATACTATTTTTAACTCAAATAATGTGCACTGGAGAAGAAGATAATGCACCATAGTGGTGGTCTAGAGTGATCTGGACACACACCAGCAGTTACAGGAGTAAACTACCACCTAGTCTATTCTCTCAGGCAGTTACGGGAGTGAACTGCCACCTAGTCTGAGTTAACTAGTCTCTTAGTCTTTAGTTAACTGACTGAAAAAGAGTGAAGTGAGGAGGAGATCAGGGAATCACGAGTAATGCACTATTATGGTGATGATCCCAAGGACAATTCTCATTAGCTGGTGATGATCCCAATGCTGCATGGTGATAATCCCAATGTGGCATCTAGACTCCACTCAACTGATCAAACTAAAGTGTGAACTGAAGAGAATATTCTCCTAGAGGAATATTCTTCGTAAACTATAGGAGACTGAATAATGACTAATAAACATAGGTAAAACCTTAGGAAAAATAAATCCTAGGTGTGTGTGAAGTATCTCCAACACCTCAACACATTTTGGTCGAGTCTTTGTTCATTGTTGGACACCAAGCTCACTAAATCCATTGCTTTCCACCCCCAAACCGATGGCCAAACAAAGGTCGTCAATTGGATGATTGTGCACATCATGCGCATGTACAAATCTAAGCATCTTTATACATGGGATGAGATTCTTCCTTATGTTCAACACAACTAAAACATGGCTCTCCATAGCTCCACCAACCATATCCCATTTCAGGTGGGGATGGGATTCCAACCCTTAGGTCCCATTGATGTTGCACTACCTCTTTCAATAACAAAGGAAGAATCTTCCCATGTTCAGTCTGAGGCAGACAAAGCCACCAAATTCATTGAGCGGATTCAATGCATCCACTAACAGGTCCATGATATTTTTTAGAAATCCAATGCTAAGTACAAGCAACCCCATGATCAACATCACGTACCGCACCAATTTCAGGTGGGAGACAAGGTCTGGTTACATTTTCAGAAAGAGCACATTACAGGGACCCATCGGAATCTCCTCCCACTTCGCTATGGGCCTTACACTATCACCAAGGCTATGTGTAGCAATGCTTTTGAGTTCAACACTCCACCCTTCCTTGGATTGCACCCAATGTTCAATGTGGACATCCTTCAATCATATTTTCCACCATTATTGGACACCTCAGAGATCGTAGAATGGTTGACACCAACAGAGCTCAACCCTAACTACATGGAACATGCATCCACTGATCAAATAGTGGACACACAGGTCAAGGGCACTTGCCAGCAGAGGATCCATCTTTATTGGATTGTCAAGGCAGAGAAACTCCTACACCAAGGCAAGTGGCTCACCTGTGGCCAAATTCAATATAATTTTCTTTACCTGATGGGGGGCACTCAATGCAAAGGAGACCATTTATTCCTAAGGGGGGAGGATTGATCCAAGTGGATATTGGTGGTGACCCACCTATTCCAACTGGCTCCTCTTGATAGTTGTTAGTTCAACATGTTCTTTTGTAATTCTTTGTAATTGTGGGTTCTACACTTTCGGGGCTATCTGAAGCCTTACACAGCTTCTAGGTGGATATTGGTGGCCACCAACCTAATCCAACTAGTTTTTTTTTTTAAGTTTTCGTGTCATTACATCTTTTTGTACTTCCAAGGTCGTTTTGGGGCCCTAAATAGTGTTTTTTTGGATTTCCATAGTCAAATTGTAGACGAAGTCAAAGTTTGGTGAAATAACGTGTATTTCTCAAAAACACCTTTCCAATGGGCTATCACGCGCATAAAACAGAGGTCGTATGCAAAATTTACGACCTCGGGAAGTTGAGGTACCAACTTAACCATCGGGGCCCACAAAACTTTTGGCTTCTCATCTCCTAGAGTTAGATTTTTGGATTTCTATGGTTTTTGGCATTCATGATTAATGTTAAAAGGGCCTTTGGAGCCTCATTGTAATTATTCTGCTCAGACGAATGCAAGTAGACCCACATCTCTTCTCAGAGATAACTACCACCATTAGAGAAAGTTGTTTTAAGTTCTGCAGTTTTACAATTTCAACCTATTTTATTTATTCAATAGAATTAATTGTTAACTGGATATCTTTTGTTGTTCTTTGTATCTCTTTGTTATTGTATTCAGTCTGTTATTCCTTTCGTTCCGCTCATTAATCCAGATCATTCTCCGTCCACTGACCTTCATTGTCTGCTTCATGTTTTCCTTTTCGTTCCTCCAACCTCCTTTCCCAGAGAGCGATGGAATCCCAAGTGTAGGCCTGCATACTATAGCTTCGTAGTCAGGAAGTGCATGCTTGGCTCCTCCTCCTATTCCATGGCGTTCAACCCTTTTATTTCCAATCTTGGAGGCCCTTCTAGTTCATCCTCTCCTTCCACTGCACACAACTGGACTGACACCGATCCTCCCAAAAATCTCATTGAGGAAGAGAACCATCAAGTTCTGCCACAATCTCCCCCTACTTCCCTTCTCATCTCATCTTCTGATATTCTTGCACCACCTCACACTTCTGGCCTGATCATATCTACCTTTGAATCTATTGTGGTAATGGGAACTTGCATCGTCGAAGAGGAACTTCCACAAACTAAGTAATTAGAGGATACACACCCGCCTAGTTAGCCACCTTTAGCTACAACTTTGGCATCGGGCATCTCCAGCACATGTCGTCTCTCACAGGAGAAGCTCGAGTTGATTTTGGACATGCAGAGGAACATGGCGGAGCAGATCCACCGCCAGGACATCCTTAGTCGACGATTGGACATGTTGTTCCTTCTTGGTCTCCTTCACCTGACAACTATGGCTCCACAAGTTTTCCAAATGCTTGACTCACATTTGCTTTACTATTTCAGTTACTTTTCTCAATAATTACACAAAAATAGCTTTAGGATGGTTATGTTTACTGTTTACACAAACCTTAGGACATGCCACCTGTTATGGTTTCCATATGTATGGCAGAACATGGGGCAATTTTTGGCTATGTCTAATGACAAGATTTTAAGGGAATAAATTATTTACTTACAAAAAAGAAAATATGCAAATGTTAAGTTAGTGTAATTTGCACACCCTTGTCACAAAGTACACCTAACAAAACATATTATCACTCATGTCATTAACTTGGTTATTCAATTGGGATATACCTTATTCTCTAAGTCTTCATATTCTTTAGGAGTCACAAATGAGTTCTATATAGGATTAGCAGGTGTAGAATATTTCCACCACCTATTTCCATGAGACAAAAACAATAAATACTTAAATTTATCCTCTATTTTTCTCTTTATCATGCCTTTTGAATCACCTCGAATAGATATTCCAATAAAAAAATATGCAAGTTCCAATTTAAGATACCTTTTTAAAACCTTGTTTTGAATATTGTTTTGCAAGTCAAACTTGCACCTGATATAACTCTAATATTTATGCACCTATGAGTCTAAAATATTATTTTGTGGTATCACGATATGTCTTCTCTACAATGCCATAGGTTTGACTAAATTATGTTGTGCCAAGAAAATCTAAGTTATGGTAACTTGCCCAAAACTTGTTCATTTTGGCTCTTTCAAGAGAGTGAACTTGTAGGGATTGCCATGTGTCAAAAAATTTAGACCTACTTATGAAATTTTGACATGAAACACTATGGTTTGTACTCTATTTAATAAAGTTGGTGGAAGTCAATTTGGAACTTTCTAAAATCATATACGATTTTTTTACCCAAAACACATGTTTGAGACTGGTTTTAGACTAAGTAAAAAACCCTAACTTCCACAGCATCTATCTTGAAATGTATAGTGAAAAAAAAATTGAAATTTTCACAACATGTAATTCACTCTATCTTAATAGGATCCAAAAAACTTCACTATTTGAAAATGTCCCAAAATAAAATTTATAGTGAAAATGCCAAGTGGCTCATTTTAGACTGATTTCAAGACTAGTTAAAAACCCTAATTTCCAAAGTCTATATCTCCAAAATTATAGCAAACCAAAACTTGAAATTTTAACCACAATTACTATGCTATGTATGTTGAAGGTCCTAAAAATTTCACGGTCTAAAATGTTTTAGAAGATAAAACTTATAGTGAAAATACTAAGATGACTTGTTTGAAGGAGCCAAACCCAAGAATTGTATGCTCTGAAACCAAATGTTATGCACCAAACACCCAAATGGCATAAAAAGAGAAAGATAAGTAAATACACACCTTGAGAATGAGAGAGAAGAATGTAACAATATAAAAAAAATGCACAAGATGAGATTATCTCTAAAATGAGGTCTCCTTGGTATATATAGGAGACAATGGGAACAATCACAATTAAAGGATCTAGCCTACCATTAAAGGGCCTAGACAACCATTAATGGAAACACTATTATAACAATAGAAATGTGATAACCTAATATCTAAGGCTTAAAAAGTTCTCATGCCACATAAGGTTAGGATTGAGGTTCTCTATTTTTTTATAAGCTATAGGTGTAGTTATCTTGTCTCCTTTTTCTATCCTATAGGTGCAATTATCTTCTCTCCTTTTTATAGATGCATAATATCATATAAAGACAATGTTTCTTTCAAAGGTATTGTTTTTAGACACGACATTGGTTGCATACTTCATTGTGAAAGGGTGCTAATGTAACTAACACAATTATTGATAGATTATATCTATGAAAAGTATTTTAGTTAAACTTTTAATTCTTTCATTTGTTTTCAGCTTTGAGTTTGATCCTAATATTTCTACAAAGAATGAAGTAAAGACATAATATCTAGAGTTATCAGAAGCATAGCTAACATCTTTAAGTATTTGTGGTATGTTGAATTCAAGATACAAATATATAGGTAATATGTCATAAAGGTTGGTTAGGCTAACTATGCATAGATGAAATAATTAAAGATAGGTATGGTTTGATAACATAATAAGTCAAACTTTAATTACAAAGTGTATCAGACTTTGAGCCCTAGTTAAACAAGATTGATATTCACATGTTCATCCAACATTGCAACAAAGGTATGATATATTCTTTTCAGAGATAATTTTAAGGATGGAAATTTATATTAAAAGGTAGAAACCTGGGCTAATCTTACTAGTCCTTAAAATGCAAAATGTAAAATGTGTGGCGATACTTTTGTAAAAATATTCAAATTTCTAAGGATTTTATATAGTTTCTATAAATTTTTGGTGTTTTTTAAGGTAAAATAATTGTATTCTATGGAATTTGGTTGAATGTTTTTAGAAAAAATGGAAATTGGCGAATCTTTTTTTGGGAAAACCCATGGAAAATTAGCCCATTGGAAAAATTTAGCCCCTAAAATCATAATTTCTTTTACAAACCACTAAGTTGTCCTTTAAGTCATTCATAATATCCCTATTAGTATTTTTTATTGGTGAATTGACCAATAGGTTTATGATCCACATAATCTCTCGTGTATGTAGGAAAGTTAGCCTTTCCTATGGTTACAAGTTCATTAAATGTTACCATAATCTACATTCCAAACTCCAAACATGTAGATGAACAGAACCACAGGTGGGCACCACAGGTGGGCTTAACTTGTGTGTAAGCTAATTTTACCAAACACAATGCTAGCTAAATGTTCAAACACATTACAATACCAATGTTTACAAACCCTTTCAATGTTAAAGCTTTTGATTAAACATAGTTGTTTTGCATCACCAACTAAATTACAACAAAGTTATAATATATTCTTTTACAAACCACTAAGTTGTCCTTCAAGTCATTCATAATATTCATATTAGTAATTTTTTATTGATGAATTGACGAATAGGTTTATGATCCACAAAAGCTCTTATGTATGTAGGAAAGTTATCCTTTCATATCGTTACAAAGTTATCCTTTCATATCGTTACAAGTTCTTTCAATGTTACCATAATCTACAGTCCAAACTCTAAACATGTAGATGAGAAGAACCACCAATTAGTGGGCTTAACCTGTGTGTAAGCTAATTTTGTCAAACACAATGCTAGTAAAATGTTCAAACACATTACAATACCAATGTTTGCAAAACCTTCCAATGCTAAAGCTTCTGATTGAACGTAGTTGTTTTGCATCTCTTTAGAGTAACGATACATTTTCTGTAGTTAATCATTCAATAATTAATGCATTTTGTCTAACTAATTAAATGAATTAATGATTTCAGTGTTGGTTAGTTGTTCTATGAAATGGTTTTTTTTCGTCGGAATCTGACGATATTAATTTACAGGAATCACTATTTTTGTTATTCAAAATCCATTTCTTCCAGGACACTCGGATTCTACAGAAATAATCACTCAAATCTACGAACCCAACAATTTCTCACCAAATTTCAAAAAAATATCCCAAAAAAATCATCATTTCATAAAATCTTTAACCTACAACAATAATTTCTATCCAATCCAATTACTACACCTAAATGAAGAGAAATTGATCTAAAATAAATAATAACATAACTACTCTGCAACTACTCTAGATAAGCTTTCAACTTCAAAGTACAACATAGCCACTGCTATTCCTTTTTACAGAAAGTGCCATTTACTAAAACCATCACATACACAAAAAGGCATTGACACTCTTGCAACTCTTATTTCTATAAATCACATATCTTAATGATAGATCACGTGTTGATGTTGGAATAATATTTATGTTTTCAAAACACTGTTCAATTTTTTGTAAGTGACTAATGACTCGCAGGTCCAAGCTAATTAATAAATCGTTAGGTTTAGATCAATGTGATCAACATCACCCACCGATGTATAATATATGTAAGAGAGAAAATGACGGCCCATTAACTTACATGAATGTGGGGCGATAAATTTATACCATTGATTAGTTAATATCAAATCCGTTATAAAGTTTGAGAAATGTGTTGTGTTGTCCCATCAACTTCCAAGATGGACCACGCTCATCATTAATTTTTTGTTTTTGTTTACAACGATGTGATTACCGAACATGACAAGCCACTCTAGCCGCCTACATTTAATCTCCATCCATTTTTAAATATCATCAAAACAAAACCATTATAATGTTAAGTAATGTCTCCTACCTACTCACCAACATAGGGACCCAAATAGTCAAAACCCCATTACTTTACCCAACTAATCTCTTTACTTTTATTACTCCAAATAAAAGTTGTTGGTCATAAAATGTTCAGTGAAATTGACACCAACACGCGCCGGACGCCAAAGTGATTAGATACATCATACAAATAATCTAGGAAGCATATGGAATGGAAACTTCCATTTGAATAATGGAGTGACTTAGTGTGAGTGGGGCCGTAATTTCCTCTACCTCTACCTACTCGACAGTGACACCCATGACCGCTAGCCGAACTTTAAGTTCGGCATGGCCTCCACATAAATTTAAATAAGAAAGGGATGAGTTGAGATTTATTATTGTCGAGCACTTTATGCCCAAGTATGCGAAGAGTACGTATTATTATATTATTTTGAAAAATTTTAAGTGAAAAACATATACAAATTATTATAAATTTAAAATTATTGAAAATATCTTAAGCAAAAGGCTTAGCTTTTTGAAATATCTAATATAATATATTGATTAATAAAAGTAATAATTTTATAAAGATAACTAGTGCAGGAAGCGGGCCTGGCTAACAAAGATGTTGATCGACAAGGTGAGTTCGGAAATGGAAGAAGCTACACTCGAGGATAACTCGGATCACAAGAAAATGCTCGACAAAATTCTGAGTCCCCTCAATAGCCTGGAAACTATTACTAAAATGTTAGTTGACGTCGAGAAGGATCAGAAATCCAAAATGAAGTGGTTGGCTGCTCAATTTCACCTCTATTTGTGCTATGTCCACCACATGGACATCACACCAGTCGATGGACTCGCACAGAAGGAGGAGAACAAGAACCGGGTGGATGACGGGAAGAAACACATCATTGTCCTGGACGAGTGAATGGTTAGTTGTCTAGTTAGTTCGGCCACTAGCCTCTCGTGCCTAGTGGGTAGTCTCTGCGTCTGTAGTTTTTTTTATGTCTATGTTGCTTTTCCTTTTCAAACTGGTTATGGTGGGACTGGCATGATTTAAAGATAAATTAAAGGATACTAGTAGTGATTTTAAGAAATTCTTTGATTTTATGAAATTGTCTAAATGTTCTATGCAATATTTTTTTGACCCAAATTCAACAACATAAACCTGCATGAAATCACTATTTTTTATTGTTTAAAATTCATTTTTTAATATAAAAATGAATTCAACATGAATAGTTAAAATTTAAAACAAAAATTCCAAAATATATATATATATATATATATATATATAATAGTGACTTTTATACACCAACGTCTAATTAACATAGCGAGACAAAAACAATGATATAAGATACGTGCTCTCACCGCCTCTTTATATTATAAATAAATGTGACTCCCTTCCCGCTGTCTATTCCATTTGAGAGTGGTCACGGGTTCCGGCACTTTGCATCTTCATTATTCTTTTTTCTCTGTGAAAAGATGGGGAGATCTCCGTGCTGTGAGAAGGCTCACACTAACAAAGGGGCCTGGACTAAACAGGAAGATGACCGCCTCATTGCTCACATTCGAGCCCACGGCGAGGGGGGCTGGCGTTCTCTTCCCAAGGCCGCAGGTTCTTTGCCTGCGCTCTGCTTTTTTAATACGGAATTGTAGCTGCTTGTAAATTGATTCAAGAGATTATATGTAATGTTTCTTGATTTATTTTCCGATTGCAGGGCTGCTGAGATGCGGAAAGAGCTGCAGGCTCCGATGGATAAACTACCTGCGTCCTGATCTGAAGCGTGGAAGCTTCACGGAAGAAGAAGACGAGCTCATCATCAAACTCCACTCCTTCGTCGGCAACAAGTATATAATTTCATCGCCTCTGTTGTTGCAATGGATTCCCTTAATTAAACCTGGATTTGTCATGAAAATCTCACTTTTGAAGTTTAAGTTCTGGATTCCCTTAATTAAATCTGGATTTGTCATGAAAATCTCACTTTTGAAGTTCAAGTTCTGGATCGAACTGAAATTAATCAGTCCGTGAAACTGTGCAACTGTGCAGGTGGTCTCTTATTGCGGGGAGATTGCCCGGGCGGACGGACAACGAGATAAAGAACTACTGGAACACACACATCAAAAGAAAATTGCTGAGCAAGGGACTCGACCCCCAGACCCATCGTCCCCTCGGCCAGCCCAATAATACCCGCGTCTCTCGGCCTGCTCCTGACCACGAAATGCCGGCATTCCAAAACCCTACAACGCCGGAGATAGCAGACTTGTTCCAGCAACACCGATTGGAAAGTTCACCTATCAAGCCTGCAGCTTCGAATGCTGAAGAACATCCCGACCTCAATCTCAATTTGTGTATCAGTTTGCCGTCTAATTCGGCCCCGGCCGTAAACAGAGCTTCGAGTATCGATAGAACAGTGGATTCAAATTCTAATTCTAGCCACGGATTGTGCTGGCAGTTTCTCTGACGGAGGTTGTTTCAATAAGAGGATGCGGATTACGGCAGCAGGGACATGATAATGAACAGTGCCATTCATGGCACATGGACTCGTGGTGGAAAGGATCTTTATAGTGCGAAGATCTCCGACTTACATATCGTTGAATTGAAATGAGTGTTGGAGGGCGGAGATATGTTGAGAGAAAGGTTCGAGTGTTGGAGGGCTGGGGATATGGTGGGAGAGTGTATGGATAATAGGTATTTCTAGAATCTCCAACTCTGGTGCAATTATTTTGCAACAGTTAACAGTTCTCAAGGATAAATATAGTTCGTTGTATGTTTTCAAGTAGTAGGAGAAATACCATTACCAGTACATTATTTGCTTTCATGTTGCTGAGTTAGTAGGTTGAGGTTTGTCATATTGCTACGCTGGTGCCTTGTAGCCCTCATGGCCGTATTCTTAAGACATAAATCCCATGCTGCTTCAGCCTACAACAGACTGAGTTTACTCTGAAAACAGTGATACAGGACCAATTGTCAAAACAAACATTCCCATCATCAGTGGCATGGAAACTGAAGCCTGGTCTAATTTTCCAATGATTTTAGATGTGGCAATGTGAGAACTACAATTTTCTTTGGGGCAAGACTCAGGTTTACTATCAAACATGAAGGTCAAGGTCAAGAAGTTGATGGTGGGATATTCAACATACGGCAGAGGTGCCCACCAAGATGTTAAAAGAATTGGATTGGGTGCCTATTACCACTTGCA